>OZ010713.1:11223537-11501406 GCA_963932345.1 Ophion ventricosus
AAATAACCCAGTAATACTTTACGCAAAAGTCAACCATTTTACGAGATATTATTTTTATTATTATTGGTTAAATGAGGGGTAGGCAACTTTAAAAATTAATTTAAAAAAAAACTGTTGTTTGGCATGAAACTTTTTTGGTTTTTTGTCGTTTAAGGACACAGTAACAAAAAATATCAACAATGAAATAAGAATAATCTGCAAACATTTTTGAATTACGTGTCCAAAACATTGCAAGTCTAATCATTTTCGTAATTTTCTTTGACAAAAATGCAGGTTTTATTTTAAAAAATCACTAAGTTACTTAGCCTGTGGATCATTAAAAAAAACAGCACATTATTAGCGGTATATTTTTTCTGTAGTTGTCGAGAAAGTGACAAAATATGCGACATTAAAAAATAAATAGGAGAGTTCCAAGAATGGAATATTGCCATTTTGTTTATGATTCTAACAAAACTGCGTAATAAAACAATAAATACAGTGGACCTGGTGTTCGACGTTGCCGTAATTTATAATTGGCCAGAGATAAGAGACACTTGTAAAACTTGAGAACTCATTCAGAAGGTCTAAGAGAAGTATTTTTTTGGACCACCTTTGTTATCCGCTTTTTTATTTTTAACATAATTTAATTATAATTTTTATTGTACCATCTGCACAATAATGAACAATTGCCTTTTCTTCAGCTACTATGATTTTTTTACTGTATTATTATTATTTTAGCATTTTTTGCAGTACTCTCCGAGCTTAAAACTGTTATTATGATCAAGTTATCTTACGCACCTGTATTTTTGTAATTCCGTTCGAAATGTTTATAATTGCCTCAACGTCCTACCCAGCCATAATGTTTCTCTCCGTCTCACTCGCTTTCTTTCTCTTTCTCTTTCCTAAATGTCATGGCGTTGAAATTTTTTTTTTTTTCTTCGACGACCGGTGTATACAGATATATCGAATTTCATTGAAGTTAGTCGGCGACGAATCGAGTGAGGCGTAACGAATTTAACGATTCGCAAACTCTGTCTCCCGAGTTGAGCAAAAGCTTAATAATTATAGCTCTGACCAGGCGACAGCACAAACTTTAAATGCGACTTCGAGTGAGCTACTCTGACTACCGCGTGTTTATTCGTCGTGTTGCGTGGTATCGCGAAGTAACCCAACTGCAAAATCGAGCTCACCGACTAAAGTCAACGAGGAGTAGCGTTTCAGTTGGTTAGTTTGGACTCTAACCGTGGTTATTCGAGTTGCAATAGTTTTTTCTCTTCCGTTCCGTGAATTCTCCGAATGATGTTTTCCAACGCTTAGACGTTTTCCGTTTTTTTCAATGCGCCCGAAAAAATGATAAATCTTACGAAAAGCGGTAAAAGACGTACCTACGGATAAATACACGCCAAATAATAATCGTGGGAAAGAACAATTCAGGAATAACGCGAGACACGATAGTGCGAAATTAGCGAGCTCATTATTATGGAGAATGTAAGTCCAGAAAGCTGCCAGATGGATTTGAGACTCGTACACGCCTGAGAAAACATTTCGTTCCGCATCCTTCCGCTTCCTTAGCTTACCTACGTATAAAAAAGCTCGATCATGGAATAATCTCCGGCTTCTTTCTCGCAAATTCAACGGGGTCGCATTTTTTTTCTTTTTTTTTTTCAAGCGGACGCGAATTTCCATTTGCGAAGCGGCTTTCACGGATGAAAAGTGTGTCGAAAGTGTAATTTAATGGTGCGTCGATGCAAAAATATCCTGAGTAAAAAAAATGAAAACGCCGTTAAGAAGAGCTTGTGAACGGATAAAAAGTTGATGAAGACTTGAAGACATTCGATCGATTGAACCCTCAGACTTTTCAAGTGTAGAATTTTTCATGAACACTGATCATTTTAGGCTTGTGCGAACGCTCGCCTAAAGTGAATCGACGTTAGCAATCCACTATGCCAATACCTACTCGGATGGGTGACTGCTCAACAGCGGTCTTGCCTGCCGACTACTGAGTGGGCGACGGTTTTGCTGATTTGCCGACAATAACTCAATCAAATGTAGCTGGCTCTCAGCCCAGTTTTCAGTTTCCCTGTGCCCTCGTGGAAATCCGATAGCGGTGCATCGGGACACAATCGCTGTGGACAATACTCCGCGAGCCATTCTGACAGATCAGAAATACTGAAGACACAAGACAATTGAAATAATTTTGTGTTTATACTAATTAAAATGATTTTGGGACGTTAAATAAGTTCTCGCTGTTTTCCAACAAAGTATTCTAAGCAAGCTTGAAATTTAGTGTATGTCATTTCGCCAAAGTGTAAACAACTTTTTTTCTAATAGTGTTAAACATGTCAAATTTCGTGCCAAAAAAAGAGTATTTGCGCGAAATTTCATTGCAATGCTTTATTTTTAAAAACCTGCAGCTAAAGCACACAGAGATTTTGTTGTGACTTACGGTGGCCATGCTCTGTCGGAAACAACAGGCCGCGATTGGTTTAGACGCTTCAAAAATAATGATTTAGATGTTGAAGATAAAGAACACTCTGGCGCAGCAAAAAAGTTTGGAGATGAAGAATAGGAGGCATTACTTCATGAAGACTCATGTCGGATGCTAGCTGAACTTGCAGAATCATTGGGAGTTGATCACACAACAGTTTCGAAACGTTTGAAAGCATTAGGAATGATTAAAAAGCATGGACATTGGGTGTCGTACGAGTTGAAGCCGAGAGACGTCAAACGGCGTCTTTTCACGTGTGAACAGCTCCCTTCAACGGCAGAAAAGGAAAGGTTTTTTTGCATCGTATCGTAATTGACGATGAAAAATGGATACACTACGATAACGGTAAGTATAGAAAATCGTGGCGTAAGACCGGCCATGCGTCAACATCTTCGGCAAAGCCGAATGTCCATGATTCCAAGCTTCTGCTCTGCATTTGGTGGGATCAGCTGGGTGGGGTTTATTCTGAGCTGCTTAAACCGAACGGAACCATCACGAAAGATCGCTATCGACTACAATTGATGCGTTTGAGCCGAGCATTAAAGGGAAAACGGCCGCTATATGAACAGAGACGCGACAAAGTGATTTTGCAGCATGACAACGATCGGCCACATGTTTCAAAACCGGTGAAAAGCTACTTGGAAACGCTTAAATGGGAAGTCCTACCCCACCCGCCTTATTCACCAGACATTGTCCCCTCCGATTTTTACTTGTTTCTATTGATGGCACATGGCCTGGGTGAGCAGCACTTCCATTTTTATGAAGATGCCAAAAAATGGGTCGATTCTTGGATAGCCTCGAAAGACGTGTCGTTTTTCTGGTGTGAAATTAAAATGCTGACAGAAAGATTGGAAAAAGTAGTGGCTAGCGATGGGCAATACTTTAAGTCACATGTTTTTTTACTAATTTTTTAAAACAAAGCATTAATTTTTTACGAAAAAAATAGCGTGAGCTTATTTAACATCCCAATATTAAAATGCATTTGCCAAAAGTATTCAGTATTTTTAATTGGTTTTACACATTCGTTGTTTATTATAACTCCAATAAATTAAATAAACAGAATTCTACTAAGAAACGGCGTTAAAAAATTTGAATAACTGTGTTTATAGTACACCATACTATAATTGCATTTTATTTAATTTAAAACGAATACTTGTTCTTTAATTCTTAAATATGTTATTGCAATAAACCAAAACAAAACAATAACACAACCTTTATAAAAGGCGCAAATATCAAGATTTTGTGAGAACGCTATTAATTCAAAGTTTAAACGCGTGGAATGTTCTAGAATTTTCCATAGTAACTTCTTGACATGTACCGACTATGTGGCGCGCGAGCAGCAGTCATTGAAAGTAAAAGATTCGACATGCGTATCCGAATTTTGGTTGGACGTGACGCATGTCGCTCAACATGCCGAACCGAACGAAAAACGAGGCTAAATAAGTTTTACTTTATTTAAAAAAAATACTCGAGCACAGTGTCTGAAGAGGCAGCGAGTTCGCATTATGTGCATGCACCGATATGTTCCCTATCCGCATAATCGTCGGTGCGTTACGGGGCAGTCAAAGTTGCAGAAAAAGCGACCATGATCGATTTTCGTGATGAGCAATCGTGCATGAATGGCTAATCGGTTCATCCGTGCAAGCTCTCGCGCCCGCAGTCCACCGAACTTCATTTCCCTTTGGCGTTACGTGTGTGCCACGAGCTGCTCTTGCGTATTATCCTACGTGCCCTACGTGTCGTGTAATTGAGTATTTAGGGTATGGTCGAATGGCTATGAAAGTCGCGAACGATTCTCGCTCGGCTGCGTGGCTTAGCTAGCTGCGAACACGAGAGACTTCCGGTCCAGTGTATCCAACGCACCCCCTGGGTTCCCTATTTTTTTGGGTTTTCCGTGCGATATCCTGATGCGATATGTCACGAGGAAAGCATCATCGTTGCTGCTTGCTCTCTTCCCTCTTTTTTCCCGTTCGATTCTTTTCTTTAGTCAACACCCCCCTCGCCCTAATGGAAAGAGCGTTTTCAATAGGAATCTTTCGGTGGTGGTCCACGAAACTGATAACGAAAAGTCACAAAGGATAGGCAAGAGAACGCCTATCCGTTAGGTATTCGTTCGAAGTAGATCAGACTGAATGGAACTCACGTAATACGCCATTTCGTAATGAAGTCCGAGCCAATGGTGTAGATAGGCGCGGACGTGCGATTTGTCTCGGTTGCATTAAGACTGGCGTCGACTGTCCCGTTGCCCTCCATACCCCGATCCTTATCCAGCCAGCAGCACCGTTTCGTTTATCGTATCCTTCACTGTCACGCCACCCACGCGGACCTCAGAATCCTTCAGTCATCTCTCGCACATTCTGCAACCAGGACGCAAAGCCGACTACAAATTCTCGTATGATTATCATAATTATTTTATTACCATTGCTTGCAATGTATGTTGAGAAAATCATCGTATGTAAAGTGTCGATATCGAGCGACACCTTAAGCCGGAAACTGGGCCCGATAAAATTTTGAGCGCGTTGCAGTATTGTATTTATACATCGGATGAAGTTATGTTTCATTGTCCACAATAATGGACCTAAATAGCGGACCGAAGAAATGATAACCTTCATCTTGAATACTCTTTGCATGAAGGATGTTTCTGTTCTTTTTGTACCAACTTTTAGATGTTACGTTGTGTCAGAATTTGATTTTCGCGATGTCAAAGTGACGGGGTTGAGCTAAATTTCGATCTCCCTTATCTTCGTTTGGGTTTGATTTGGGATATTTGGGATTGTTTGAATTGTAAATTAAGAATTTTATTCTCGCAATGTCAAGGGGACAAGATCGAGACGAATTTGGGCCCCACTTCGGTTGAGGAAAGCCGAGAAACCATGAGTATTGGAGGATGGCGATTGTTTCAGGAAAATTTTAATTTGATGGCTCCATAGATATTGGATTTCGACAAGATAAATATCGAAGTCCACAAAATCGAGCAAGGTATGCCATGAAAAATCGTGATATCAGGATTTTAAATAAAAATACTGTGCGCAGCCGACTGGCTTTGGATGTTTGTTTGTACATGGTTGAGCACACGGGAACTGCCAATTTCATTGGACATGTCTCCATGAGAAAAATCGATATTTTTTTATATTCACCGACAAAGCTTTCGACCCTCCTTAAGTTTTCTGGGAGGTCGAGTAGTTTCTACCTTCCAGATGGTCTCTAAATTAATCGTTCCCACAAAGTAACTAGGCCGTTGCTTTCCCTCCTTCCTCAAAAAGAAACTGGGCAGTTGCTTTTCCTCTGTCCTTGAAACGTAACTAGACGGTTACTTTCCCTCTGTTCTCAATAAGTAACAAAATTGGCTACTTCTGGCCTGAAAAAGTAACTAGGCAGTTGCTTTTCCTCTATCCTGAAAACCCAAACAAACTTTCCCTCTCTCTCCAAAAACTAACTAGGCAGTTACGTTCCCTTTGTGCTTTAAAAGTAATTATGGACCTGTTCTTTGAGCATGATGAATTCAGGGATAACGTTACGTTGCGAGATAAAAATTCTGATCTTATAACTATCGATTGTGCATGACTGCAACTTAATCCATGAATTTCGAATATACCCAACACCATCATAGACTATACTCCCTATCTATAATCAGCCAACATACGGTACGATATTACTGCATAGCGGGGTACAGTTAATCATTGGGGAGAATAAAAAAAACCGACCGGCGACGAGACGAGGGGCGAGGGTAGGGATTGCGGTAGAGCAGCCCTTGTTTGCTCTCCCTTTCTCCTTCTCCCTCTCTCCCCCCCCCTCCCTCTCTCTCTTTTCCTGTACCGCAAAGTACGAGGTGAGAAGCGATACCACGAATATCGAGAGAATCACACCGGGAATTTAACTTTCCTCCCTCTATGTATGCCATTGCTCGACCGATATTATCCCTGAAAGCTCTGCGTCTCATCGGGCACCGAGAAAATACGGAGAGTCGGCTTCTTAAAGTATAATGCTGTCTTGATTTCGTTAAAATGCTCACGCTTATCCTCTCGTCAACAGACAAACGTGCCAATTTTATTGTCGCAATCGCTGGCACCATTTATCCTCCCTTAAAGTCAGCCTCGTCGCCTCATTTTGGCTATTCTCATCTGGTTGTACTTTTCGTTGCATTACGGAACTGCCAAGGTTTTCTGGCACTCCACATTTTGCAATTATCGCAAAAATGTTGTCTCTATTAATGATTATTGTGGCTCTTTCAAATCATTATCGATCCTACGGTATTCAGTGTTTTTTTATTGTTTTTTTATGGGATGGACGTCAAATTACAAATCCTATAATATGATTGAAGAATTATGTGGTGAATATGTCGAATCGGAGCTATCAACCAAAATCGGTTGCAATATTTGCTTAAAGATAGCCGTTAATTAAAAATCGTGTAACAATTGATATTATGGAAAGAGAAGCCCTGAAAACCCAAACAAACTTTTATTGTACAGTAGTAATTGTAGTGATGCCGGTTTGTTTGGGTTTATAGGCCGCGCTCTCATTAATAATATTTATTGTATAAACTTTGATTGATATAAATCGGGATCGATTTCACGGTGGAGTTGCGATCAACATATTTACCAACTATAATATATATATATAATTTCCAAGTGGATGCCGACCGTAAAACGTTGCCGAAGGATGAAATTGAACACGTGCTCACCTAGCCAGATTATCCGGCTGCGATGATTTTTCGATCAGAATTTTTCTTCCCTGCTTAACCTCCTCTTCGCAGCAGCGCCGTGCTTTTTTCTCTTTCTTTTCTCGTGTTCTCCCTTATCGTTCTTTATTACATAGGACCATTGTTGTGGAAAAAAATCGAACAGTGGCGCAAAAGAGCCTGGGCAACGCACCAGTTGGGTCGACCGATGCATACGACAAGTAAACGCGGCGAATCAGCATTGGGCGTTAACGGCACACGCGGCAGCGAAGCTCGGCTTCCATTCGTCAACCACTCTCACTCAATTCGATTGCATCGAAAATACCGCCTTGCATCTTATTGATTTTTGTCCCATTTTTTTTTTGCAATTAGCCGTTTGGGCCACGTCACCACGCGTTTTCTGTTTTCGGGATGTAAGCTGCAGCTGCGTGAGATTTATTGTAACAAAGATATAATCTGATAACGGTGATACTTGCCCATTTTGCATTCAATAATAGGTAGCGAGAATTATGAAAATGTGCTGTCGCTGCTTCGTAGAATATTCAAAAAGCAAATATTCTATTATTACTTATTAATATTTAGGTACGGTTTTCCTTTATCGTACCGGCTTCATTGAAAGATAATTGTACGACTATTTTAGCTAGATTTAGCTAGACTTAATTTCGTGAGAGCCCATTAATATTGTTCAAAGATATTGGAAAATTAATGTGTAAAAAAAGACAGAATATACTAGTTTATCAATTTTAAAGAAGGAATGCACGATAAACTATTACGTTGATGCATAAGTAATGAGCGATTCGTCTGGACCTTTGAGAATTTTTGTAGCATCATCTAGAAGCTTCGACAGTTTTGTCTACACGATAGAGGCAAGTGAAATGAATAACGATGGCAGGTATATTTATAATCGATCGCAATCTGATGTGACATATACCAAGAGGATAATTCCGTGATCGTATCGGTAAGATTTGAGAACAATTGTATTGTAAGTAGACTCCAGATTATTTTGGATTTATGACCATTGTGCCAGCGTTCAACGAGCAGGTCAGAAATACTGTTATCTTTTTTTTATTATAAGTACGATTTAGGATAAACGTGGTGCGATTACAGAAAATTATTCCTCACAATAAGTCTACCTACTTAAATAGGATCGCCGCTACAGCTGTTTGAAATTTCGGCACTTTGGCGAATTTGCAAAAGTGGTGAAAGAATTGTTTGTCGTCTTTGGCTCCATTTGAAGGGTCTACCCGGTCGGAAATTTTCTGCCGATTACAAATATCAGGGAGTTTTTGTCGAAAACTCCAAATTACACCGGCCAATCGCGAAAAACGTGTTTTATTACCCACCCGAAATTTTCATTTTAATAGAAATTGAGAGTTTGGAAGAAAATTAATGGTATTAATTTATAAAAATTAACTGGCAAGGCTGTGGAGCGGCCCATATAGACCAAAATACGCTGTGCATTTGACAGGAGCTGAGGCCGTCATTTTAGATTTTGTAAAAATAAATATAATGGAAATGTACTCTCCATTGATAGAAAAATAAAATACGTTGAAACCCATATCCAACAGTATTTGTTTTATATCTAAAAAAAATTCCGAAGTTCATGCATTTTTCATCCCTCTCGCCGGTTACCATCCCTTAAGTGTAAGCCATTCACATGTGTTAATTCCTAAAATTACACACCTAACATATAACAAATAACACACATGGATTTGAAGTGTGGGTAGTACAATTGAGACAAGTCTACCCTAAATAAAGGTGATCAAAAGCTAAATAAAGTAACAATCAATTTATAAGTTGAACAAGTCATTCCCAATAGTCACCTGAATAACGACGAGATAAGCTGCAGTGCCGAAGCCGGTCATGCAGGAATATTTTTTCATTTTTTTTTTTTTGCATATCACATGTTCTCGATGCACCAAATTTCGTAATGCACAATTCGCCATTTCGGTTATACTTCCGACAGGGATCGCGGTTGCGGTCGCATCTATCGTTTTCACGCACAAATGATTTTCATTGCAACCTGTGCAGAAAAATCGGTCTCCTGTGGTCTGGAAATGTTGCGGCAGTTGTATGTTTAGGAAGACCCCAGAGCGAATGTTTGCACAGCAAATCGTGCTGGCAGCAAGAGAGAGAGAGAGAGAAAGAGAGAGAAAGCATGGGCGAAGAGGGAGGGTTGGGGTATATCAAAATTCAAACACACGCGCAAACCCGACCGAACTCTGAAACACGAGATAATATGGAATGAAAGGTGAAACGGGACGTGCACCTCGATGACTGAAATTTCGTGACATTGTCTACGAATATATATATATGTGTGTGTGTGTGTGCAGTTGTACGTGGTACAAAAAATTCGACTGCTATGGTATTTCTCTATTGAGCTTTTGTTCCGCAAAATAGGGGGAGGAAACAGGGAGTGAGACTCACCAGATATTTTTCTCTTTTTCCCTTCATTGTATGCTTCTTTATCATTCCGAGTCCAGACAAGCATAAGATCACTTCACATTGCGAAAAAAAACTGTTCGACCATAAAATATATCGCTTTGATTTTCATTTTTATTATGATTATTATTATTTTTGAGTCTCGTCCTCATTTCCTGTCGTCTTTTGTCTCTTCTTATTTAGAGTTTCGCTATTACTGATCTCTTAAGTTATTCCTTTCGCGGTGGGCTGTATTTTGTGGGCGCACAAGCCAGGGCCCTTGTGGATCATTAGTAAATTACAGTGGCGCTTAATAAAAATAAGTTACAATCAGTTATTATACCCAACGATGAACTGGAGTGAAACATTTCTCATATGCTTTGTAGATTCAGACATTTTTTACTTGTTCTCTGAGAAGTCGCGGTTACGAAAATTCTGCTACTAGTCACGTTTTAAAAAGTTTTGATTTCGAACATTAACGAAACTTGGAGGTTAAACGTGGCAACACCGCATTAACTTGCTCTGTCTAGTGAGCCACTCCAGTCGAGCACTAAATGGCGGGAAATTCAAAATCAGCGAGTGGTTGAAACACACAAAGTTTAACGGCATTCGAAATTTATAGAGATGCATTTATTTATGCTATCTGTAACATTAATATAATTATAATATCCATTTGGCATAGTTTTCATAACGGAAAACATTTGGTTTTACGTTTCATACACTCGCCGATTTTGAAATTCTTACCATTTAGCTTGACTGGAGTGGCTTACTAGACAGAGCCCGTTAATGCGGCGTTGCCACGTTTAACCTACAATTTTCGTTAATGCCCGAAAACAAACCGTTCGAGCTCAAAGTTTACATCTTTTTTTGAATATTATTAATGAACGAAGTAGAGAAACCACTTGATTATTTAGCACGATATTCCTAACACTATAATCACGGTTGGCTAATTTTTTTTTATCAGCTTATCACTATTATTTTTGGGTCTACAGCCCTATAACTAGTATTCACAAGATGTCGTATGTATTACCAAATGGATAAAGGTTCAACTTGAACATTAAAATTCTCCGAAAGTACGTTGTAAAACTGATTAATTTTTGGACAGTCAATGCATCTTAAATTAATCTCTCGGGGATATAAATGTCAATTGCCTACCATCATTTCGATTTTGCTATCGAAACTCCTTAATTGTCGTTACGGAATCTTTAGAATGTTTCACATGTTTAGAGCAGGTTATATCAGACATCTAGAATTATTTAGCATATAAATGATCAGATAGAAATGCGGCCAGAAATCTCCATAAAGTGCTGCAAAAATTAGACGATTTTTTATGTTGTGGTTTTTTGTTCAATTTCGGTAACTTGGCTTGAAATTTCACGAGTATACTGAAATGTATTTTCACTTAATTCCCGACAAAAATCAATGAATTATTTAAAATTCGGGTTCGAGAAAGGAATACCTCAAATTTTCTTTAATCTTTCTAATTTCTTACGAACTCGCGAATCGTCACTGTCGGTTTGGCGACTTTCCTATTGATTTGATGTGTTTATCCTATGAGGGAGTTTCCATTTCATCTCTTTCACTTTAACCCAATAGTTCTCAGTGCCTGTTTCCAGTTCGCCAGAGACTCTTACACTCTTGCTTAATGCACCACTGTATCGCGTCTGCACGAGGGCACAGAGAAACTGTGGAAGAACCCGGGCGCAGTTACTACTGCAAAGAAATTAAATGGAGAATAAGAGACCTCGGCAAGAAAAAAATTAAAGAGGGGCCTAGGTGTTTCGATGCAAGCTCTAAACAATATGGCAATTTCGATGGAGAAGGACTAATACATTCGCCAATTGGGTAAGTGACATTCCGAAGCCAATAAACGCGCCAATTTGGCACCACTGGGATAGTTCTGCCGTGTTCGTGATTCTCGTGTCTCTCGATGCAATCCAGCTTTGCTCTACTACGTATAGCTCTACGTATGTAAATCTATGTATACTCCATAGTATACAGGGTGGACCACACAACGTGTGCACCTCTTTTACGACCAAAATATGCGTTGCACAAAAAAATGTTTTATACAAAAGTTACATGGTTTATAAGGCTACACTATGTGGTGCATTTATGTTTTTTATAGGTGGAGGCACTTCGAAGATTTGCAGGTCAACTTTATTTTTTCAAATGGAATGCTATATTTTTTATAGCGTAATATGAGAGAGTATCGAATTTTGAGTAAAAAAGTATAGACCTTTATTAGCCCTAGAGTTAATAGCTAACGAGTAATTTCACTTTATTACTTTAAAATTTTCTTCACGTAATATCAAGTTGGAGATTCAAATCTACTACAACTTTCTGAATGGCAGTGTTTACATCACAGTGTTTATCAATGTGAACACATTTACCACATCACACACACTTATCATGATTCACAATCTTCTCAATGATTGTAATCCAGTATTAAAGTATCCTTCGGTGATTGTGCGTGATTATTATCAGAAAGATAAAAGTGAAAATGAATGAATGAATCTCCAACTTGATATTACGTGAAGAAAACTTTAAAGTAATAAAGTGAAATTACTCGATAGCTATTAACTCTAGGGCTAATAAAGGTCTATACGTTTTTTACTCAGAATTCGATACTCTATCATATTACGCTATAAAAAATATAGCATTCCATTTGAAAAAATAAAGTTGACCTTCAAATCTTCGAAGCGCCTCCACCCATAAAAAAAATAAATGGACCACATAGTGTAGCCTTATAAACCATGTAACTTTTGTATAAAACATTTTTTTGTGCAACGCATATTTTGGTCGTAAAAGAGGTGCACACGTTGCGTGGTCCACCCTGTATATTGACATGTACATGTACATACGTGTGCCAACCCCCTAACAAGAGCAATTACTCGTAGATCCCGAGTTCAATCGCCATCTCTTTCTCTCATCACCTTTATCCACGCTCTCTTTTCACGAGCTTTCGAAAGCCGAGTCCATGTGCATCACTTTCTCGTTCATCCCTCCACTATTCAACGCGTTTCACGAAAATCCTGACGTTACACATGTCCGAGCACCACACACGGATTCGCGATTGCTTTTATTTGTTATCTATTCGATCTGTACCACTTCACCCTTGAGCGTTGATCCGTTGAAATGTAAAACAATTAATGTGACCAAGAGACCGATGGACAAGCAGCCGGAGAGGGATAGCTGGAGAGGTGGCTTTTGTTTTTCGACAGAATCTCCTTTTGCATCCTCACTCGCCAGGGTGATAGCAGCATCTTGTGAAATTTTATCCGTGCTCCTAATCGTTACAATGATGCGTTCTATTTGTGCTTCTAATTGCTATGCTGATGGCGCATAATTGTTATGACGGTGATTAATATACGTGATGTACCAGTTTTCGTGTTGTGCATCGCGGCCAATATTTCCTCGTTTCTCGGTCTATTTTAATCCTATAAAATTTATTTTTCGCGTCGAATAACCGTCGTCTATACGGGCTCGTTAATGTAAAATGATATTCCATTTTATTGGACACGTGAAATAAGTATCGCACTTTGATCTCGTTAGAAAACGATTCCCTTCCTAACTACCTTCCCATACTGATTATTCATAGCCACATAAATAAAAAAACGGAATGTAATACACACGTAATAAAAATTCATACGACGCGTTATACGCTGTACGTTATTTTAAATTACACTGCCGGCTATCATAAAAGATTCACGGCAATGGGGAACAGTGCTAACAATCGATACAGAGCAAGTTTCAAAGACGTTCATTTGTAATTCAGCTGCAAAGTTACTTCTGTCACGATATGTGGCACAGCTTTTTCTTATCCGATTTTTACAAGGATCACTTTATTGTGAATGTCAAACAAATTGCGAGAAAATTTTCGACACATTATTCGCTGATTCAGGAACAGAAATTGTTTCATGGCACGCAATGTTTGTTAAAACTTTTTTTCACAAATGCCATGTACCATGGAGCACTTTATTTATTTTTAAATAAATTAAATGCTCGTTGGTCGTACTCAAGTCGCAAATTTGTTGGAAGGCTTTGCTAAAGTTTGAATTTCGGAAATACGATTTTTTTTCATCGCATCGTTTTATAGTCTAGAGTTTTCAGTTTAATTTGCAACAAACATTTTGTAAAAAGTCTAAAAATTGACCGATTTATGAGAAATATACACCGATTGTCCATGCAGGAGCGGTGGCACTTTATTTAAATGATAATGAATTGTTTCAAATCAAAATTGTTCAACAGAAAAATTCAAACTCGGCAAGACTATGTATTAATTGTATGTAAAATTCCGACGTCTTCATCCGAATACTCGTATCAGAAAAAACAGATAAAAAATTAACGCATTTTTGGGCCCAAGCACTCTTATTTTCTTCCCATTGATAGTTATGACAGCTAGCGGAAAAGAATGGTTTCGATGATTTTTTTACCTCGCACAGGCGTCGGCCTTTTCACGAGATCCGTACAGGTAGAATATAGAGAGGTACTTTATTAGCAGACTGTCAAGTCTTCTCATACTTTATCTACTCGATGCCCCCTAGTCATCTTTCAAGCGGCTCCAGTGAATCCGCGTACATGGATATAGCGCACGACGATATCGTGCAGCCGCAAATTCGTCGCGACGCTAGCGATAAGCACTTTGTGCGCGTATAGACGTAGCATCCCCGTAGCGAACCTCGTTTCTCGTCATCCCACTGCTCGTGACATTTCCCAATGGGAAATCAAACATTATCAACGACCTATTAGGTTAATGTTGATTTGACGATTTCAGAACGCGGTGAAATCGTCATTGCTCTTCCGTTTTCAATTCACGGATCAATATTCTGGTCGAGACGCAAATACACCCGCACACAAATTTATACCTAAGCATGCGGAAAAGTGATTTCCAAAGTCTTCGAGGTCCGCCGTCATAATAGCTAATTGTTCTCATTCTCAAGAATACTTAAATCTCAATGTCCTTAAAATCACCCATAGATAATTGTGAGCACTTTTAGGTAGAGGCTATTTCAGGGATCGTCCTTGAAATAACAAAATGGGGAGATGGCGAACATTATACGGATATAACGAGATCAAAATATTATTGCCTTATATATATCTTACAGTTAAAACTCGTTTTCAGTTCAAACGCGTTTTACTCAAAAACTAGTTCTGACTGAACGCCTTCGAACTGATTTTCCCTAGTACAAACTAGAATTTATGTTTAGAAAGCTAAACAAACTCAAGCTTTGACCTCATTCGGAAACAGTTTTAAGTGGTTGATTTCATGAAAACTATTTTTTGGAACAAATCTAAACAACCCAACCCAAAATCAAACAGCCTAACACACTGAAATAACCCTACAAACCCAAAGACCCAAACAAATCCAAACAACCCAAACTTCGGCCTCATTCGGAAATAGTTTTAACTGATTTATTTCGTGAGAACTATTTTTTGGAACGAACCCACACAAACAACCCAAACAAATCAAACTTTGACGTTATTCGGAAACATTTGTAAACTGATTTATTCCGCAAGAACTATTTTTTGGAACAAAAACAAACAAACAACCCACCCCATATCCAAATAACCCTACAAACTCAAATGGCCCGACAAACCCAAACAACTCAACAATCCCGAACAACCCAAGCTTTGGCCGCATTTGGAAACAGCTTTAACTAATTCATTTGAATAGAACTAGTTTTTCCTAGTTACGACGGATTTTAACTAACATTCAAATTTATTTATCAGAAAATTCTAGTTTTTACTAGGAAAAACTAGTTGTAACGACAGCGTTCAGTAAGAACTAGTTTTTTTTTACTAGGAAAAACGCGTTTAAGTTGAAAACCGGTTCTAATTGTAACATCCATTTGTTACAAGTTTATATGCGGAAGAACGTATGAAGCATTTTTGAGCAGTTCAAACATCGATCAATTTTCATAACATTTCAATTCCTCACAATCGATTTTTCTTGAAAAAAAAAAAAAAAACAACAAAGTGTGTTTGGTAAAATTAGAAAAATAGCTGTTGTGACCAGTATACGAATAATTTAGCAAATAAAATAAGGCATATTATCCAATATATTCATAACATTGATTTATTCGCAAGATTTCTATTAATTTTCCGTAGTGTCAACAATTCCCTGCATCCTTTTTACCCTCAGTGATTGAATTGGACTATTCAAATTGATAAAACACAGAGAATAATAAAACTAAACGTAAAAAGTGTATTTCCATAGGCCGACGTATTGTTGAGCTTTGTCGTTGATGCTGAACTCTGATGCAAACGATTCTGGTTTCAGTTGCCATCGGCGGTATTCAATGTTCGGTCTATTAGAATGATTCCCGTGTGTATACCTCGACGCAAGATCCCAAGGGGGTTAATTATGAAGCCGCCTGGCCTCGGTTGACGATCCCACATGTGTGTGTGTGTGTGTGGGTGTATGAACGTTAGTCGAGATTGGCCGTCGCGTCGGGTATAACGAAGTTTGCGGTTTGCGAGCTACAGAGATTCATCTCAGCTCGGAGCTGGTTTAAGAGGCGAAGGAGGAGGGGGGGGGGGGGTGTCAAGACTGCACTCGGTCAACCCTACGCCCGGAGCCATCGAATGCATCCCCTTGGTACCTTCGCGTACCACGCTCGATGGTGCGAGTAACACAAGTTCAGGCGTCACTAACGAGGCG
This sequence comes from Ophion ventricosus, assembly GCA_963932345.1. Taxonomy (NCBI): domain Eukaryota; kingdom Metazoa; phylum Arthropoda; class Insecta; order Hymenoptera; family Ichneumonidae; genus Ophion; species Ophion ventricosus. Next base: position 11,239,765 of record OZ010713.1, read on the forward strand.
GCAATCCTATCTGGTCATTTTCCTTTCAATTAACGAATAATTCGATCTGGCTTTACGTGCTTTAAGGGCAATGCACGAATTCGTCGATCATTCCGACGCTCAACGTGTCGACGAAAAAAAAAGAAACTCGCTAAACGAATGGCAACTGCAGTTATTTTTTTTATCGTACTCCTTTTCTTTTTCCGCTAATGACATTTGCTGGGAACAACGTGACGAAAATATTCACCCTCCGTGCGAAATCGTGCATCGTTACCATGAAGTTTGATCACGTTATTATTCAAGTCGGTATTAACATTTCGGGCGGTGTAAAATTCGAACCGTTGACTTTTTTGCTTGACCTACAGCCTTTGGAGAAATTGAAAGGTCGCCCGATTAATTTCATTTCCCTTAATAGAAATTCTATTTTCGGCGAGCTGGTACTTCGAAAGTACTGCCAAGCTTTTTGCGTTGATACCCCGAACGATATTTTACGCTGAGTCCTCGGGGCTCCATCACGCAATCCACGCAAAATGTCATTATTATTGCTATTATTGATATTTAACAAGTTTTCGAAAATCCTTTAACGATACCTGAACAAAGAGTTTGGTTTTTTTGTTCACTATTCTCTCTTGGCCTCCATCGTTCTTTCCTTTTTTTGCTTGTTCATTCTCCATGCCACTTGGCTGCCACAGGGCTGATTTTGAGAGATCGCAGCGTTGCTCGATCGGTCAGCATTGAACGAGAACGTTTTTTTTCCCGTCCATTTATTAGACTTAACGGAATATATTTATACGACGAAACGTATCTCCGGGGACGAGAATCATCAATGCGCTCAACGCGCGTTGAATAAATGGATCGACCAGTGTTCTTGGGGCTCCATTGAGTTGACACGCACATCACTCGATTGAACGATTATCGAAGGAATCATAAAAATCCAGGCACTCCATGTTCCATCGATTTCCTCTTTAAAATCTTATACGAGATTTCACAGATTAGCAGATTTCCATTTGTTGCACGGCGGTCCCTCTCAATGCCAAATCAATTTATAATTTAATTACCTCTCGGAGAACATAATTAATTAACAGACGTAACGACACATTTAAAAACACGTAGACTAATTGGCAGAAATTAGTCCACGTTGTAGATTCCATGGTAACTCAGTTTCAGCCAGTTTATATTTGCATTCTGTATATTTACCGAAAGTATGGCTTCTTTCTTGCTACTTTATGTATATATTTTCTTATAGGGAAAAAGTGATTTTGAGGACATTCGGTCTCGACAACCATTTTCCACATAGCTTACTGTTCTTACGCTCAATATCGTGTAAATTTCAATGTCTGGCAAATCATCTGTAGATAAATGTAAGACCCTTTATATAAAAGTTATGTCAAAGACCAGCTTGTCCCCTAAATTAACGATGCCATTGAAAACCCTTCGTTCTCAAAGTGCCCAGATGTGCTGGTAACCTACAGTCTATAGATATGAGTTCAAAATGAATACTTTTCCCATTTACACATACGCTCCCACATACATATATTGTTCATACATTGATCACAGTGCTTTTTTTATGGAGAGGAAATATATCAAATTAAATATAGCTTAAGGCTCTATACTGATAGATATTCGACAAGCAATTTTTATCCGTATTGTTACTAAAAAACGGCTCATTCACCTCTTCCAAATGTGTCGTTTTCCCTGAGTGGGTGGTTCACGGTTCACTCTATAATTATTTCTTGATTAATTCACCGATGATACAATTTTTTAAATTAATTTCGAGAATTAATCTTCTCATCAATCCAAGAATGATGCCAAAGTACTTGCATATAATTATATTGCACATTTGAAGCTAATTTGAATTTTGGAAACTGCTGGTACGGTGGAGCTGAATGTTTGATAACAATTGCAGGATTAAAGGATGATTTATATGAGAATTGTTGTTATTCTCTGAGCGATGCTCGAAGGTATTTAATGAACAGCGATGTGTATGAGTTTGTTTTTTAAAGGGAGCGCGATACACCTTTACGGGACGAGTGTTGGCGAGACAGAGACCGGAAGAGAAGGTGGTAGACAGAATGTATGACTGGGGTGTAAAATGCCCGACATTAAATCCGATAGAATGATATATACGCGTCGCCCGGTATATGGGTGTCGGATGGATGAGGGAGGGGGGGGGGGCGAGTTTGAAAGCGTGTGCTTCCATGACTGCCCCGTCCAAGAGGCAGCAGACCAAGCCGATATTGGTTTTTTTTTTCGTATTGCTTGTGTCCTGACCACCGTTATGCATAGCAAGTCGACCTGGACCAATCCACGTACAGGCCGAAAAGAGGTACGCGAGGGTCTGTATGTGGGTGTATGTCTGCAACGCCCACACACATTTATACACTCTTTTATAGCCGTGTATATATTTATGAGCATAGATTTTTGTGCTATACTTGTGTCGCTAAAGAAGAAGGTTGTCATGGTTTTTGAGTGAACCCTATTTTCAAACTTCGTTATGATCAATGAAAGCTCTTTCGTCGTATTACTTTTTCCATCCGTAGAAAAATACTGTTTGGAGCGTACCCGAGGCAGAATGGAGAATTATATAAATTTGAAATAAAATCTCGGAGCACAGAACTTCGACGATACCACATGGATCGAATTTAGATATTATGTGGGATGTTTCTACTCTGCACTGTGTACTGTGAGCTTATTAGTGGACATTCACCGGAAGTAGTTGTTTTTTTTTTAATCGTAGGACGATAAATGGTTATTTTATAATTATATATCATTTATGGTTAGCAGTTGCTCCGCTTATGTGTATGTCAGGAATGGATTTAAGAGTCGTGTCGTATTGAGAGGTCTGCATAGAATTGAAATTTCAAAAATACGTCTTGTTTTATTGTATCGTTTCATAGCCCAGAGTGTTAACTTCAATTTGCAACAAATCTTCATTGCAAATGAAAGTTAAGATCCTAGACTATAGAATAGGGATGAATTTTAGAGCTGTGTCGTATTGAGGAGTCTGTATAGGCTTTAAATTACAAAAATACGTTTTTTTCATTGTATAGTGTTCTAGCCTAGGCCGTTAATTTTAATTTGTGACAAAGATTTGTTGCAAACTGACGTTAAGATCCTAGGCTATAAAATGGGAATGGATTGTAGAGAAATTGAAAAAATATGATTTTTTATTGCATAGTTTTATAGCTTAAGGTCTTGACGTTAATTTGGAACAAAGACTTTGTAAAAATTTTAAAAATTGACTGAGTTACGAAGTTTTTTGTGAAGGGTTTGATCGCCCACTGCGGTACAGTGGTTCGCCCCGCTGCGATTTACCTTTTCTTCTTATTGGATTTTTCTCGAAAGAATGTTTTATGAAACGGTATAGGTCATATCTCAACATCTATTCGTCCGATTCACTTCAAATTCGGACAGATCATAGTTTATAACATTTTCTATCATATGACCCAATTATTTTTCAATATGTCCATCCATTTGTTAATAAAAAATCGCTGAAGTTGTTTTTTGGTCTAAAATCTAACTTTTTTTTCTACAACTGACTATTTTAATACGCTGTTTTAATATAACAAGTATAATTGTTAGTATGGTAATTATCCGAATATACAGTATCTACGCAGATGAAAAGCAACCGAAGGTGCCAACAATGAATAATCCAAATTTATCGATTACTCTATCACCGCTTTATCTACGATATCTTTTTAAATGCATTTTGTGGTGTCATCGACGATCGAGCCTGTTTAAAAATTCCGAAAAATTGGCAAAGGTTGGGAGTATCTCGTTGCACACAAATACATAGAGTAATGTGTCTTCGACACATTACTCTATGTAGCACAGGCGCTCGTATACATCCGTGAAAATTAGATATAAAAAAATATAAACATATATATTTAACTCGTACAGGTAGCAATGCCCGCGTCGACGCGACAGTAAAACGAATGGGGTTGAACGCGTTGGCGTTTTGTCGCGTGTCCGTTGCATTATGCAATTTCTACTATACGATCTCTCATGTATATGTATATGTATACATCGGTATTCTGGTATTATGCGCTGTGTTAAAACTGCGAGTCAGGGGAATGTCGGGCCGCGGGGCGGGGGAGGGCGGGGAAGTTTCACGAGCTCAACTCTTGTGATACATCGCTTCGAGCTTTTCATACGGATATTTTTGTGAAATTCTCTCGCACATAGGGATACAGGCTTGTTACCGTCAAAGTACGCGCATTCATATACTGTTCAGTGACGCTACGCGCTGTGGCAGAAAAAATATTCACTTACGATTCACACGCTACCAAAGTGTCAGGATGTCTTTTCGTTTAGGATTCTTCTTTCTTATTTAATATCTATTTTTCCAAGATTTCTTCGGATATCCCTTGGACATTTTACGATCCCTGTCACTTTGACCTCACGCTAGTCACTATTTCCAGTTTCTTGAAGCCTCCTACCCCCTGCCCGCGGCGTTACGCCTACAGCCACCTTTTCTTGATGCACTGTATCGCGTTTGCATGAGGGCACAAGGAAACTGCGAAAAACCCGTGCCGGTTAAAACGCGTATCGCAGATCGGCGCTAAAAGCTTACAACATTATTTTACGCAAAGTCACTTCGTAAACGGTACCTACTCATGTCATTTTTGTAAGTCAAAGATACTGGAGGATTTTAAACTATGGAATGTCGATTCGTGATAAAGTGTATGGATTATTGGATATGCAAATGGAGTATAGTCGGTTCGACAAGAGCGTGTACGGCGAAACTCAAAAACTATTTGGGAGAAGGCATTGAAAAAAATACACAAACGCTACATGATATAGACCGTGATGCTTTATTATTAATAAGGGCGGGTTACCGTTCATGCCGATGAAAACTGATTTTTTTAAACATAATTTGCATCCTTAAAGTGCTTAGAACACGTGGGTAAAATGATATTTTCATAACTAAAGTTTTTTTTAGAATTACAGCATTAACATTAAACTTCAAATGAGGTTGGAACCGATTCACATGAATCTCTGCGCAATTGAAAGGAAATTCAATTTTCGGAGCCATCAGAAAGCGATTTTTGTCAAAAATTTATTAAGAAATATTTTTTTCCTTCGTTGAAGTAAAAAAAAACCGGGCAAACATATTCTATTTTTTTAAACGGCTGCCATTTCGTTATCCAGGACTTTTTCAGAAAAAAAAAATGAGGCCCCCAAAATTCCGTCTAGTTTAATCATTTTTACCCGTTTTTGTTTCAGATGAACTGACAAGGCTGCGGAGCGTCCCGCGTAGACCAAAACACGCCATGCATGACTTTGTTTTTTTTTTTTTATAAATGAAATTAGAATTTACTCGCCATTGATAGGAGAATAAAATACGTTGAAATCCATTTCCAAAAGTATTGATTTTACATTTTTTTTTAATTCCCGAAGTTCATGCATTTTTCATGCCTCTCGACGGTAACCTTCCCATAAGTGGTCCAGTCGCATCCATTATTAATAATCGTCTGGAATCTCCGAGGCATACTTTGAACTAATTTCATGGCATAATCTGGTGACACACACTTCCATATGAGACGATACTGCCGAAATAATTGCTTGGCATACCAGATCTATTGTGTCTATTGGTGTGGGTAGACCAGGTATGATTGATGGGAGTCCGTGTCCGAAAAGAATCTTCGTCCGAAAAAAATACGCTATCTCAATCGCGGTCCAAACTTTCTTTCGCACAAGTGAGTCTTTTTTTCGACGTGTTTTTCAGACAATAGCGGTTTCTCCGTGACCACGATCCATCGGCAACTGACGCTTTCTATACAAAACATCTTAGTGGAAGGATCCCGCTATCTTCTCGCCTTCGAATCTACCTTCCAACGGTTACCAGGGAAAAATTTAACCGTACACGCTTTCGTCAAACAGATTGTATCATCGAACGATGGTCATTCCGTTCGAGTGATACTTCAATTTTTGCTTCGCATCGTGTTGTGCCCGGCCATTCATTGATCACTGAATATTAATCCGATTGTTTGTTAATTTTTTGCCAATCGTCGATTGGATATCATCGCAATCCCCCGTAACATTCGAGGCAGGCGCATCGATGCGTGGTCCGGTCGCCTACTTCGCCGAATTTACGTATCTGTACGTGTGCATGCACGGTGAAATCGGTTAATCCACGAGCAAATAAAACGCATTAGATATACAATCGCTAAATCGCTGGGCACGTTTGCATGGACTATTTCTGGCCGAATCGTCGCATGAGATATTTTCAATATTCGTTTTTTTACGGCTCTTCGTAAGTTTTGTAACAATGTGAAAAAAAAAAAACAGGGTAAATATGTCGAATCGGGGCTCTGGCCCGAAGTCGGTCGGCGTACTTTATTAACGTTTTTTTTTCGCTAACAATATTACGGAGGAAAAGTCCATTAATTGCGAATCAACTACTATTAATCCTGTAAATATACATGTTTGTTTGGGTTTGTTTGGATTACTGGTACTGCTAGACAATAAATGTCTTTTGGCTTAATACTGCTACTGTGCAAGAAAAGTTTGTTTGGGTTTTATGAGCTTCCACTTCCACGATATGAATTGTTATGTCGTTTTTAATTATTAAAATTGTTAACAACAATTCCAAACGCTTTTGGACTGGAGCCTAACATTATTTATGAATAAATTAGGTCTACTGAATACACTAAATTTAGAATTTTTTGACTAAATCAACTAAACTAACTTACGATGTTACGATTTTATTTGTGAATAAAATCGGAGAGTTTTTTTTACATTTTTCCAGGACATTCTCAAAAAAAAAAGAATAAAATACGAAAACTCTCTGAACTAAGGAATCTCCCATCCTTCGGCGTACGAAAAGCGGAAATTGTAAGGATAATTAGGCAATTTATTTTGTCCACATTTTTATCATTGTGCCTTTAAAATATTGATTTATAACTACTATCCCCGTTTTCTAAAAGACAACAAATATAACTATATATTAAAATGACTGCTTTCATTGTGATTTTCATTTGGAACGTCCAGTGCGAATTATTATTTATATATATGTACATTTATGCACACGAATATGGGTGTCGGTATGAATATTCAAAGTTGGGCAGCACAAACAGTTTCTACATTAAATAGTACGTATATCTCTGCTGGCGCAAAAAATCGGCAGAACTCGACTCTCGCTACTGGTGCTCGTTTTTCCAGTCGACAATTTTTAACATTTTTTTATTTATCTATCGATACAAAAAACGCTTGGCCAGTAGGGGGTATTTTGTTTTGTAGCTTTGCGAGAGCAAGGCGATATTCGTTTTTGCTCTGGTGTAATGGACAGCCTCGGAGCAAAATGCGTTTTCCATTCGACCGGTGAACCGTTGGTTTATTTGTGCCTCTGTGTGCACAGATCGCTGGCGCGGATGGCGTGATTCGTTTGGTTTCTCGTCCGATCCTTTTTTTTTATTGCATTTCTTGCCGCTATTCGTATTCATGAACCGCCAGTGCCATTACTTTTCGGTCATCAGGTTCAGCCAATTCGTAAAGTAGACAAATAATTAGATCGTGGCTTCATTCGCTGACGGAAAAACTGATTAAGGATAATAAAAAAACTGAAGATTTTTTTACGTTGATAATAAAGAGAAAGATAATAAATGAAGGTAACTTTGACGGGATTCTAACGAAAGTGAATCAATTATTCGACGCGAGAATCTTCATTTCGTCTCCATCGATCTCCATCGATCGAAGCTTTTCTTCTTTTGTTAGAACCCGTTTTGCAGACTTTTTGTTTTCCATCTCGTCACGTAAAGCCTGGCACAAAGACCCACTTAATTCACTGGGGATACATGTACAATGCGGAACGGCATGACGCAAGGATCTCTCGTCACGAATGTGGCAGAGATTTCATTTTATCGATAAACCGCATGTTGTAACACTGCTAAATCCCCCCCCCCCCAAGGTATAGAGTGTTCAACGAGCCACTTCTGTGTCATATTTTGTACTCGTAATTCTACAGAAATACATAAATACACGAAGAATGTATGCGCGCAAAAAGAAAGAGACTTTTTAATGTTATACGACATTCCGACCATTGCGTAGGTGTACGATCCTATTTGTGAGTCTTACAATAACGATTATTCTGTAGCTAAAGGCACCCCTGGAATATAGCTATTTCCAATGTGCAGAAGACTGCGTCGAACGTGTTTCCATAAAATTCGTATATCTTCGGAATGTTTCATAGAGTATTTCATTTCCTTTTTTTAAACCAAAATCTTAGTTTGTTTAATAATTTTTTATTTCTGCTTAGAAAATCGCGAAAGAATGCGTGAAAAAATTTCAATTTAAGAATGGTATTTTAGACTAGTAACAAGGATAATTACGGGCAACGACTTTCTGCCTGTAATTTCTAGTAAAAAGTATGTTTTTTTTTCTCAATGCGTGTGTCTCCGGATTTTTTAAAATATTTAACTTTACTAGGGTAGAACTCTCAACAGTGAACATGTCGCGCCTCACGATCGCCCCAATTGTCGAACTGCCTTATTATTTCGTATACGGAAGCTAGACTGGAAATGGATCAACATTTTTAGTATGTTACAATTAGTTACACTGGAATTCTATAATGAATTATTGTGACATTTTTTCAAAAGTTTTATTCGTACATAAATTACCTATGCTAAATATCTGAAACATTTCGCGTTATTTTTTCATTGTCCTCCTTCCCATTATATCTGGAAATAAAACTACGTCCTATAAGGACGCACGCAAAACTACGGCGAAGTTTCGCACATCGGCTTAGAACGAACGATGCATTCAATTTTTATCTCCATGGTAGAACTTCAGTAAGACAGTTTTGTTTCTTACAAAGCATTCATCTAATTTCAATTTTCTCAATATTTCGCTCATAATAATGAAGAACGTCACTTTTCTTTCATCAATGATATAGTCGACTACGAAGTCATGCTGTGCTCAGCCCGAATTAATATTCGCCACTTTTAGCCTATCCGGGCTGTCTCCCCTGGGCTTATCGTGTGTGTTCTCTTCTCATCGACCACTCTACCCAACGTTCATTACTAGCCTCTGGCTCTCTTTCTTCTTCAATATTCTTTGTCTTACCCCTTAATGGTGATAACGTTTTATCCACATTGATGCGAAACACGTACGAGAGCGTGATGGCTCTCACTTTCTATGGTTTTTTTTATTCTCCAAAAGGCAGAACGTGAGCCTGGAAGAAGGAAAGTTTGCCTCTACTACAAATGGAGTTCGAGCTGGATCAATTGAATCGAAATTCAGGGGGAAAAAAGCGATCCGAACTCCTCATCTCAATCGAGATAACGGATGCACAGTAGTACAGGTCAGCAAGTGATCAGACTCCCAAAGTTCGTTTTCTCGAACTCCTGTGTACTGAAAACAGACTCGCAGGTACTACGAACATCCACAGAGCTGATAATTATAGGAATGTAATTAAATATATAACAACAGATTTCTAGAAAAATATGATTCGTGGTGAAACATATAAAGTTGACACATTCGTAGCAAGATATCGGAATTAGCCGAAGATTCGAAGGTTGAGAGAAAAATTACACGATTCTTTTTATCAATATCGGCATGAGACACCCTTAAGATAATTTTAAGTCCAACTTTTTTTACTAGAAATAAAAAATATCGGACCTTGTTAAAAAAAATTGACTACTAAATGATCTTAAGGTGTTCCTTTCACGAACTAGAATATTTAACAATTAACTTATTTTCGTCTATCATTAAGTGAAAATACATCCCAGTATAGTGGTAAAATTTCAAGCCAAGTGACCAGACTTTTAACAAACATTACGACTTCAAAAATTATCTTATTTTTGCAGCACTTCATGGAAATGGCATGCTGCACATTCGTATATGATAATTGATATACTAAATAACTCTAGATGTCTGGTATACCAGGTATGTAAATATGAAATCGGATATTTTATATTGAAAATAGACGTTTATTGTATGAAAATAATGAAAAATATTTTATTCGAAGTATTGTCTACTGCTAGCTATACATTTTTCCCACCTGCCGGGCAATTTGTGGATGCCACGCCAAAAAAACTGTTGCTCTTTTAAGGCAAACCAGTCATGGAGCCATTTTCGTACATTTTCGTAAGAAGCGAAGCGCTGCTCAGCAAGAGCGTGTCCCATCGATGCAAATAAGTGGTAATCGAACGGCGCCAAGTCGGGTGAGTAAGCCGCATACGAAAGTATTTCCCAACTAAACGCCTCAATCGTTTCCTTGACCAGTTTTGCTGTGTGTGATGGTGCATTATCATGAAGCAAAATCACTTTGTGTTGCCTTTTTTTATATTCTGGTCATTTTTCACGCAAAGCTTGATTCAAATCGAGCATTTCTGTTGGTAGCGTTCAGTATTAACAGTTTCATTGTCATCCTCATCCAACAATGCTTGCAATTCGCTGTCTTCAAACTTTTTCAGTGGCCTCCCACGTTCTTCGTTTCTCACGTCAAGATCGCCACTTTTGAATTTATTAAACCACTCAAAGCACTGTGACTTACCAAGAGCATGCTCACCGTAAGCTTCGACAAGCATTCGATGCGATTCTGCAGCAGTTTTCTTCAAATGGTAACAGAAAATGAATGCTATCCGCAAATCGTAATTTCCAGGCACAAAATTCGACATGTTCAACGCTATAACAAACTATGTTGGGGTATGAAACTTGTATTGTTGTGAGTTAAAAATCTTTCTCAGATGGCGCCAATGACGCGACTTGACAATAACTACATTGACAGCTAGGGCCGTCTATGGGCAAATTCCGGCTTCGTATTTCCAGACCTGGTAAACTGCTCTGACCATGTGAAAAGTCTGAAAATTTCATAACAATTTTGGTTTTTTTCCCTCGTTTCGAGTTATTTTGGTCTCGACAAAATAGAGCATCCTGACTGTACATATATTTAAACAATTTTTCTTAACACCGGTAAAACCGCCAATCGAAACAGCAGTTGCTTTTTTTACAGACTTGTTCAAAGGCTAATTATTGAGTAATATTTATGAAAAAAGATATGTGCAGAATTGGAGACCAAGGGTGACAGTAATGTAATTATAGAAAATGTCATATACAAGTAGATAAAATTAGAGAGATCCTCCGATGTAGGTCGAGTTAGGATAAAACTACTCATGCGTATCTACGTACATCCGTGTTCGTATATTCTGGTGTGTACCTGAGCTCCATTTCCTGGCTAAGAATACGTGACTAGCTCACTGACTTCGCGTGTAGTAGTGTCTAATCACTTTTTCGAAAGTACTCGACGGATTTCCTTTCCAAGAATCCACTTCCGTCGTCCCGCTATGCGCAACTGAGCTTCCTGCGATGAGTTTGTCAAGACTTTTCGAGTCCAGGGTAACATTCCCAAGGAGACAGAGAGGATGGATATCCCGAAGAAAGTCTCGAAGGATCAAAGAGGGAGTGCAGAGGGTGGAATTATACAATTAAACTTATCGAAGAAAAGTGATACAAAAGTCAATAAGTTTTTTACGACAGTTATGCTATAGAAATAGGAAGAGTAAGAAAAAGCAGCAAGGCACAAGATTGTTAAGTAGAATATTAATGCCAATTTAACGATTCAGGTTAAGGAGCGTCGAGCGTTTCGCCGATTGATATTATAGGAAAATTACGTTTTTTCGACACGTGCACGTCGAATAGAAAATCAACTTCGACGTTTCGATAAGTTCTACATCGTTTTCGAGAAGAAAATAATTGAAAATGAAGCCGGACATATTTTATTTAAAAGAATTGTGAAATTAGCCACAGTTATTGTCTCTCACTAACATATTCACTGCTCTTATCAACAATCAAATTTCAGCTTGATACGCACTCCTTCATAAGAAACTGCGTCGGATTGTCTACGTTTTTATTCTCATTATTGTTTTCCCCGAAAACGATGTGGTGGAACTTATAAAAAATATTTCACTGTCTATTGGGCGTCTGGAAAAAAATCAGTATCCTTTAACACTCACAGGTGAAACACTCGATCTCCCCCTAAGAATTTATTTCATTTGGACACATTAATCAACGTAAGAAAATTCCTTTGCGATGCCGAATTTTTATTTGCTGTCGGATTTCTATTGGTCAAATTATTGAAGGTTACAAATACTAAATTTTTTCTACAAATTAATTCGGCTACAATCAACATGAATGTTCGTTCAAATAACGTATGAAATAGTAATCAGGAATTCAATCATCAGAATTTCCTTTTCTACGGATGCCTCGATTCTGGTAAATCGCAGAGTTTGAGATTTGATTGCATCGAAAAATTGTTAGCCCGGACGCGGCCCTTAACGAATCCTACTTGTGCTGATGTGCCTGCTGCCTTGAGTGAAAAAAAAATGAACTTTGCCATCGTCTGGGCATACTGAAAATACTTTGCCAAAACAATTTTTCTTATTTTTATTCGATACGCAAACTCTGGCATTAATTTATTCGGTCCGAAAGGAAGAAGCATGCAAAGGTTTCGAACCATCGTAAATAAATTCTCCGACTCGTTTGATGTAACGCTTGCTCCGCGGAGAAAAAAAAATCGAGGACCAAAGTTACGAGAAGATGGCAAAATCGATCGTCATCCATCTTCTGAACACCCCCGCGCGCTCTCACCTTTGCGATACGTTGAAACGAACACGAAAATGAGGATTTCGCAAAAGCACTATTATTCTTTGTTTTTTTTTTGTTCTTCTCAAGGCTCGAACTTGACAAGGATCATAATAACCTACTTTCCATCTACGTCGTGGACTAACGATTCTAGAACCCGTCGTCGCCTCGCCTGTACGTATTTAAATATATATTTATATACGTATGCGTTTATGTATTATACATCTGTGTGTCTATAGCGATATTAAGGCGACTCGGAATTCGAATATAATGTCCTTATCGTTTCTCGAGCTCGGCGATATCGCCCGGAGAAATGTCGACGCGCTGGTTTTCCAGTGCAAAACGCGCGGAGGGTGTTTTCGCGTTATCAAGCAAATATGATTTCCACATCGTCCTATAAAGGTTGCTCTCTCCCTATGCCCTTCTCCCCCCCCCCCCCCCTCTCTATCTATCTTGCCACCCCCCCCTATCTACCGCTTACCAAGTCAGAGCGTATGCTATCTCGGTCTATCTCGATGTAGAGCTGTGAGGTCGAGAGCCCCACTTACTGTACGTTGTCATTATACGACATCGCTGCTGCCTTTGTCAAATGAGCAAATTTATCGTAAAACCTTGAACTTCGATAGTGGTATTTAGCGAAAAAAATTCGCAAACTCTACGAGCGCAGACATTAGGCAGGCAGGAAGCGCCTGGTACTGAATATTGATACACGTAAAGTTTTCGTGTAGTTAAATTGGGATGAATTGTCGATTAATTCTACAAATATTTTCGCGCTGTACCAATAATTTTTACCTTCGTAGATTTTTTCCTACCTCGGACAATCTTTCAAGGGGTAACATACTTCCAGCATTCTAAAAACATTGATCTTTTAACGTTGACTGTTGCTTGCCATACTTTCACGCGCCTTAAGGGGTTACGTGGGGTTGAAAATTTCAAAAAATACATTTTTTAAAATTTTATTATCTAATAGTATATGTCTAGAATATTCTCCCAAAGTTTTAAGTTAATCGGAGTAAAAGTCTGGGAGAGAGAGCCTTTGAGAATTCCCCGCGTTGAGAAAAACTGGCCGGGAGCAACTCAGGTATACGCATTTTTCTCAAAACACTATTTTTGAAGTAGGTGGACACGATTTCTCAAAAACTAATGCACCGATCTTATTGAAATGTTGCACACCTCTTCAAAATAGCATTGACTAGTGAATGAACGAAGGTTTTTTTTCGATTACAACTAATTTTACAAGGCTATACGTAGTGGAAATTGTACCAAAAATTGAACTATTTTGCATACAACTCTGGGTAATTATACAGGGTGAGGCACATAAAGTGTTACAGAGCAATAGCACTCAAACTATTGATCATATCCAAAAATGTTTCAGACTAAAGTTTCAGTGTTCGAGAAGGCCGTCATACTGGACCACCCAATTTTTTTATCGGTGGAGGCGCTGAAGCTACGTCAAGGTCAACTCCACTTTTTAAAATGGAACCATGTATTTTTTTTCGATGACATTATTACCGATTTTAAGACGAATTCAGAGACCTAGCAACACAAGGTCATTCTAGTCACGCAAAGTATGAAAATAGTCGAAAAATCGAAAAATATCGGAATAATCACTTTCAAAGGATCCACTAACCTTGGTTTGGGTCCACCTACAGAAGATGCTCGAAGTGATGACCCTCGACTTGTAAGCACGTCGAGGTCGCTGAATTCGTCTTAAAATCGGTAATAATGTCATCGAAAAAAAAATACATGGTTCCATTTAAAAACGTGGAGTTGACCTTGATGTAGCTTCAGCGCCTCCACCGATAAAAAAATAGGGTGCTCCAGTATGACCAGGTCGATTTACACGCATTTTGCTCGAAACTGTATTTTTTGAGATGGTCTACACGAGAACTTCAACGGTATAAAAAATGTTCGAATGCAGTTTCTTTGAAAAACTTCGAAAATACATTCTATATAGTCTATCAAACCATTTTTTTTATTTTGTTTTTGGAGCATTTCTTCTGAATATTCAAAGTTCGAAAATTGACACGAAAAAAATGTTTTTACTTTAAAAATTCGAAGGATTATTTTTTTTTTTTCAAAATAAAAAAATTTGCTCGACAAATTGTAATAATAATATTATTTTACAGGAATCGTTTTGGGTTTTGCAGTTTCGTTAACCCGTGAAGCAAACCCATTACGCAAACTTAAATTAACGTACTTAAACATTAAATAACGTACATGAACATAAATAATTTATGGCTCTATAAATATAAAAAAAATTATGCAGTAGAAAATACCAATGAATAAAGTGTGATGAATGTTTTTCCGGAAAAAAAAACAGAATAAACTTTTCCTCTTCGACTGTGAAACGATTGATTGGTAACTTGTGATGGTCCGAATAGAAAGAGCAAGCCACATGTCACACGTGAATACGATCAGATGTCCACCAGCCGTTGCCAAATTTTTGCAATATTTGTTTCCGTCCCGTTTTAACGCAGCCCTCAATACCGTGGGTTTCTTTCTTCATTATATAAATGCTCATTCCGAACTTTGCTCATTTCTTTCAAGGCGAAGAACCTTCAACGCTTGGGGTTACACCCGCTTGTCTGTACACCCGAAATGACGATCCGTCAAATATTTCTTTAGGAAACAATTCGTGGGGCCTAGAAGGAGGGGAATTTTGTTTGACACTCATTCGAGCGTGCAACACAGACCGTCGAAGAAATTATATCGTCGAGGTTAGGGATAGGAAGACCCGATCGGTAACTCACATGCAAAGTCACGAAGAATCGATAGAAAAAAGTTGCGAAAACGCTATCAAGCGATATATGTGCTTCGGTCCTCTCAAGTGTTCGGTGAACCGACAGAAAAATTTTCTATACAATATTCGTACATGCGAGGGAAACTTTTATTCTTCATTTTCATGTTCCAGCAAGAGGGCCAATATCGAGTTCATAAGTCGAAAACTTCAAAACGCTTTTTCGTATTTCGCAAAAAATTATATTATTGCAACTTTTGTTTGTTCATAAAAAAATATATAGATATATTGGGTGAAGTAAAAAGTTCAGAGCGTTTTCCGCTAGATGTCTTTAGTGAGCCATATCTTACGATGTATACATCGCATCGACTCATACTATACAGCGATTTAAAGGTGACATTACGCTTCAAAAAAAATTCTTTGACAGTTTTGTGTTTGGTAAAGCCAGTTGTGTGTTACAGCGTTCCAAAATGGAGGTGAAAAAAGAGAAAATTCGATACATTCTTCAGTACCACTACGATCAAGGTGAAAAGGCGGAACAGGCGGCCAAAAAAAATGTGTGCTGTTTATGGACCCAATACAGTATCGAATGCAACAGCAAAGCGGTGATTCCAACGATTCTGTTCTTGTAATATGGACGTCGAAGATGAGGCACGCTCTGGTAGGCCAATCGTCGAAAATGTCAATAAAATCATGGAAATCCTCGAGTGGGACCGGCATGTGAGCACTTATTCCATTGCCCAGGAACAAGATTAGCCAAAAAACCGTTTGGAACCATTTGCATAAGGCTGGTCTTGAAAAGAAGCTCGATGTATGGGTGCCACACGAATTGACGCAAAAGAACCTGTTGGACCGAATTGATGCCTGCGATTCTTTGCTGAAACGTAACGAAATCGACCCATTTTTGAAGCGGCAGGTGACTGGCGATGAAAAATGGGTCACATACGAGAAAAACAGCCGAAAAAGATCGTGGTCCAATCGCGGTGAGCCGGCCCAAACGATCGCCAAGCCTGGATTAACGGCCGAGAAGGTTTTGCTGTGTGTTTGGTGGGATTGGAAGGGAATCATCCACTATGAGCTGCTCCCATCGGGCCAAACACTCAATTCGGACCTCTGTTGTCAACAACTGACCAGATTGAAACAGGCGATCGACCAGAAGCGGCCAGAATTGGCCAATAGGAAGGGTGTTGTGGTCCATCAAGACAACGCCAGACCGTACACATCTTTAACGACGCGCCAGAAGCTCCGAGAGTTTGGATGGGAGGTTCTATCGCACTCGCCGTATAGTCCAGACCTGGCACCAAGCGATTATCACCTTTTCAAGCATTTGCAAAATTTTCTTGATGGTAAAAAACTGGCTTCAAGAGAGGCTTGTGAAAATGAGCTGGTCAAGTTTTTTACCAACAGGGACGAGGACTTCTTCAATCGCGGAATTATGAAATTGCATTCAAAATGAACAAAAGTTATCGAACAAAACGGCGCATATTTGATCTAAATCGGATAATCCTAACTATGTTAATTTCATCGTCGAAATAAAACGAAAAAACCCTCAGAACTTTTTACTTCGTCTAATATTAAGGGACGATAACCCTTTAGACACCCGAAAATTAGTCATTTTTCATGATTTTTTTTAAAGGTGATAAAATAATCGCATCATTGTAAAATTTTGACATTATCTTATTACAAATTTCAAGAGTTAAAAATTTTTTTGTTTTGTTTCAAACAAAACAAAATTACGGCGTTATAAGGTATTCCTTCAGAGCGTCTTTTGCGTGATATCGAAAAGTGCTCTATTTGTCTGATTTTTTCTATTGATCTGAAACAGAAATCGAAAATATTTTTCGATTATTGACATGTGTAGGTTAAGGATATACCTATTAAAATGTAAAAAAGTATAATATTAAAAATTAAGTAGGCTTTTTAATTAAGTTTTCATATTTTTGACCATTTTCCTAATTATTTTTAGCGGAAAAAAGTAATTTATTTACGCGATAACCTTAAAACTTACGTATGTCCGTCCGATAAAGTTAGAGTGAGAAACCTCCCAAAATTTCAGCCAGATCGATCAATAACTTTTTGAGCTATAACAGGAGCAGTTTTTGAAAATGCAGTTTCGCGATAATCGTGTTTAAAGTTTCCCTAGTTCACAGCATGCGGTCCCGGCGTACTCTCGACTAGGTGCTATAACTTCGTAAATATTTCATATTTCGATTTTTCGATTTTCCACTATACTCTCAATATATTATACTTTCGAAATATGTGAAAAAAATCGATTTTATTAACATTGTAAAGGATTTTTCACCCTTAAAATTTCAAATCTTTTCACTTTCACCTCGTACTGTTCACTTCACTATTTCCAATTCCTTAAAGTCCCTCCGAAGTCTTGTCGACAGTCGTTCTCTCCTCACGCACTGATGTTTCGGATTTTCACGAGGGCACAGGGCAACTGTGGATATCCTACGCCGATACAGTGAGTTATATTTTATTTGTTTCAAATTATGTTACGATATTGCAGTGCATTCCGCTCAGTAGCCAGTGTGCAAACCTGTGTGCAGCAAAGCGATCACCCATCGAAGTATTCGTCCAGGCCGATGCTGATTGCCATGGGAGATCATTGTTTTTTAAATCCATCCCTTTGTCCTTCGGAATAATTAACTTGACAGCCCATTAATAAATCATCGGGAGACCAATAGAAAAAAAATGATAATAAACGCGAGATCGTTGCTCTTTTCGTCTCTTTGTGGGTTCGCGTGGGTGAATTTCGTGAAATTTATTCATGGAATGAAATTTTTCAAAGGGCGTGAAAATGTCACGGTGTACTGTAGCTTAATAGGATGCGGGGTGTATACAATTGTCACACGAGTCCGGCCAAATAACGAAGGGAAGCGAGAACGAGTTTGTGTTTGAGCGATCCTCGACGGGCGTCGTTATCGGCGTTGTACATGGGGGTCTGATTAATCGCTCATCCACCTCGGGACGTCAGTGACTTATTATACGTGATCCTTTGTGTACGATCGCCGCGGACGGCCACTGCACGCATATGGACCTGTGAAAGCTGGACACGATGACATCATACGAGGGAAAAAAAACGCCTCGCCGTCCAGGCATAATACATCTTTTTCCCATAAATGCATGCTTCAGGAGGAAAATTTATGACCTTCGATTGATACATGATTTATTTTTCGTATTCGCGTTTCTCCAATCTCGTCCTCGTAACAAAAAAAAAATTTAGCCGAATAATCGGAGTCAGGACGTCATAATATCCATTCGCTCGTCTCGTATACCTTGGAGAAAATTTTATTTCCTCCCACCCGTTGCTTTTCGTCGAACTTCTTTAGGTCACGATCCCTACGGGCTGTCAATCAATATACACGCGGAGGTATTGTACACTAGGCGGAATATATTCACAAGTCCCGTTATGCTTGCACGGTTAATATATTTCTTGCTCAGCCCACGGGAAAAATTGACTTGGAAAATGTGAAAGGATTCGCGCGAGGACGTCGTCGATCGTGAAAGAAAAATTGGCCCAAGCAAGTCCTATGAACAAATTGCTGTATAAAAAATTTCCTTCGCTGGATTTTGGAGTACACGGTGAAGGACGGTGACGGTATAATTTCGGTCTGATCAAAAAGGGACCTCAAGATCAGAGGCGTTACTTCTGATCCTGGAGTATCTCTTTTGATAGAATAGCCAAATTTGTCCTGATAAAATGGAGAATGACCGATTTATATTCGTGACAGATGCTCCGAGCATTTTCGAGATTCGATGACAAGGAATAATTAGTCGTGGGCGTTTTTAAGTGTCGACAAGTGCCCATAAGGATTTGCGAGTACTTTCAAGCCTTCGAGAAGTTTAATAAATGTTCAATTAAAAATATAATTTTCTGTGACGCTATGCGGCTGCTTATTAGTAGCAATTAATGTCGAGCGCCAATATCAGGCGTTTCGTAAATGTCCGTTAGTGATCGCAAGGGTCTCTATGAATATTTTAGTGTACCAATGTGTCTACACCCTGAAAAAAGAAATGGTTCTCTGGACGTTTCCGTTCCTACGCAGAACTATATATTTTTATGAGATTGACGTTTGCATCGTTGGAATGAAAATGAATACTTCCGAAGGTCTTTTTATTTCTTTCGGCAAATTTTGCACTACAAAAATCGCTTAATTATTTTTTAAGACACTCATTCAGATGTCTACAATATAAATATAGAAAAAACGGTTCTGCATATTAATAAAAACAAGGAAATAAAAATATAAAGAAGAACTTTAGTTGGATTCGAATGATAGAAACTCAACACCATCGATTTTTGGGCACGAACGAAAAATTTAGCAACCTGTCCATGAGCGCAAAATTGGTAAGTATGAACATTTTTGCTTGGGGTGCACTGCCGTTACCGAGCACTGCAAATATGTAGAAGACTATTGGTCAGTATTTATCAAATTACAGCGCTCCCTTTTTTACCCTCATTAAGACTGATCGACGATTTTTTATACGCGTATACGTCCAATAAAAATTATATACCCAGGTTTCCGTAAAGGCAACTGCATTGTTTTTTTTTTAAATTAGTAATCGCGATTCAAGCTGGAATATTGATGTCAATGAGGACAGTAAATATGACAGCAAGGAAAATCAACTGCGACTAAATTTACGATTTTACCATGAGAATTTTTTCGAAATTTTTAAATAAAAAAAATTAAAAACATTGAAGTGAAAGTTGTTGAAACTTTGGACTTTTGTTCGACGTATCTGGGTCGTAAAAATAATCAGTGTCCTCAATTACAGTGGAAAACAAAAGGCAGAGTTGGTGAAAGGGGCTGAATGTGTAGGGTATCAAAATCCGCTGTATTTGAAAAGTTATATGCAAGATAACAGGGGCTAATAAGAACTTCTTACCTCGAGGATCGGTGCCTTTTGGTGTCCAAACTTGGTGCAGTAGGCCGCGTCGCAAAACTTTGAACTGAACTTTTATCCCTCCATTTCTCGAAACTTTCAGCTTTTTTGGCTCCCTCCTTCTCTCGTTCACCCCTTCTATCTTCTCGCAGTTTTTCCTCTCTTTTTCCGTTTCTTGCCTATCGAGTTTTTCGTATTCCGTGTCCCTCGTGAAAGACCCTTGGCAGACCACCACTGTGTTAGCGTGCGCGTTTCTGTGTGCTCGCGTACTTTTTTATCCTCACACACAGAGTACAAGCACAGTCCAAAGTTCACCGAATAAAAGGCCGTTGGAATCGTCAGGCTTGCAAGAACCCGCGGCCGGTCCCGATGCTAACTTGTTGAAAGCGCTTCGGTACGACGGCCATGCGAGTCCACAAAATTCCCTTTCCGTGTCTCTCAGTTTTGCACGAAGATGAATAATAATAATAAGAAGAAAAGGAAGGAGGAGGAAAACGATTTTATAAACCGATTCGAGACGATTCCATAGTTTTCCTCAATTTTTTTTGTTACCTTCTCTCTTCTTCACAAGCCACCTCATCACCGTGGCCGTCAATGCGATAGAGAACATATATTTATGAAACACCAGGACCGAACTACGATTCGGCGAACAAAAATGGATCTTGAGGCTCCCTTCGACTTGCAGTTTTTTTTGCCGATCTTACCGAACGATTAAACGATTTGAGTGAATATTCCGTCGTATTTTTTTTTTTTTTCAATTCAAGATTTCACGCTATCGTTCGTTCGGGCTGTTGTTTTTTTTTCTGTTTTGTCGCGCCACCTCGTTTTCACCCTTTTGTTTTTTTGTTCTCTTTCTCTTTTCACCGTTCGTTTCGGGATCTCATCGAGCGACAGACGACGAATAGACGGACACGCGGCGTGCAATTAAAGTGAGCGCGCGGAGTTTGTCGCGATGCCTTCGTAGTCGCGCTTCCAACGCTCCCACTTTACGCGCCCCGTGTATCGGCTGAAACCCGATGTTCACAAAGCGCAAGCGCCCTCGAAACTCCACGTACAACCCCCTATAGACGATGACGAAACTCACCCCCTCCCACAACGACACGACAAACCTCCCGCTCCAGCGGGGAAAAACCGTCCTCCCCTCCCTCGCCGGTAAACCACCGACGCACGTTTCACTGGTTATTACCGATTTACCCTCTGCTCGAGCCCCTTCACCTCACTCGTCTCACGCTTCCGATCTTCTACACACTCTCTTTCTCTTTCGCTCTTTCTCTCTCTTTTTATATATTTTCCGCTGGCTCTTTTTTTTATAAATATTTCGACACTCATTTTTTTATTTTTTTTCAGTGTTCTTTTCCATCGCGATAGATTTGTTCTTTTATTCTCACTATATGTTTATATCTCTTCGCTTTAATTTTTATGCTATTCATCGACAACCGAATTTTCGATAAATCGAGAGAAAGTAGCAATATATATGGAGAAAGAAAGAAAGAGAGAGAGAGAGAGAGAGAGAGAGAGAGAGAGAGAGTCTTAAGGAACTTGAAGAAGAAAAAATTACGAATCTGAATATATTTATAGGCCATCCAGGTATAAATAGCCACAAGTCAAATCTGCAGGCATTTGCTATTGGTGCATCGAAATTCGATCGAAGTGAAAGGATAAAAGGAAGCGAACGGCGAAGGAGAAACGACAAGGGAAACAAGTAGATCTATGTACCGAGTTCTCTTACCGATATTTAACCCTTAAATGCATGACAACGCATTTTTGCTCTAATGTATCGTTTGAACGCGATGTATCGTTTTCGATACTAAACGCATTTAAGGCGGGCAACCACTTTAGGAGGCCGAACATTAGATGATTTTTTTTATTGTGAAAAAAACGGAAATTTTCGCAACTCTGACAATAATTTGTTCACATTTTCATACATCTCTGGTAATTTTTTCAAGTTATTTCATGCATTAATTAAGGTGTAATCCGCTGTGTCCCTTGGCGTGTTCTCATCGTCGTTGTCGATTTGCGGGAATTGTGCAGCTTGCAATTTGCATCTGAAATAGTCCAACACTTGTGTATACATTCTTGAGAAGTTTTTTTAAGAACATGAACCTAAATTTTGAAAAAAAATCAAGAATTGGATGTTGGAACGTGTTTGAAAAAAAATTATCGATTTTTAGCATTTTTTTCCCGGCATTTTGCAATAATAAATATGTTTTAAACAATCTAATTTTTCCAACTTTAGGTTCATGTTTTAATAAATTATATTATGTAAATGTGTTTCAAATTTGGAGATGATGCATCAATTAGTTTTTGAGTTATGATTCCCGCAAATTGAAAAAATGTCGTTTCGACAAAAACACGTTTAAAATTTCACAAACGAAAAACTCAAAGTCAAATGTGTTTAATCAAATGATAAAGTGTCTTACCGATTAATCAGAGATTCGAGCACCATACAGCAGTCCTTCCTCTTCCTCATGCAACTCATTTGAAGCTTTCATTTTCCACTTTACGAGCTTTTCGAGCTTCTTTTGTCTCTAATAAACTTTTTCTATTTTGCCGAGCCACGCGCATCTGATCCATTTGCTCGGCATATCCATAGCTCTGCCTACCAACTACGATTTGTAGTTCATTCATAACCATGAGTAGGACTGAAATTTCTTTATTGAATAAAATAGCAGCAATAAATGCCGCTACCTCGATTATTTTGTACCCAGAATGGAGATGTTTTGGAGCTAATCGCCAAACAAAGCCAAACAAATAAACAAACTACCTAACTGAGCGCTCGTGGATGGCTCGTGGATAGCTCGAGGCTTTATCGTTTATATACATACCGTTAGAAGGAATCCGAATATCGTTTTGATATTTTCAGGGTGTATTCTTAAGATATTTTGCTAACGATTTATGAAATAAAAAAAATGATTTTTCAAGCATCTAAGGTGGTTGCCCACCTTAAAGAGTTTCGGGACAATTGCTGAAGTGTTGCCATTTGATTAGATTTTATACAGTAAATTCGTTCTCATATACTAAATGCACCTTCCAAATTTTAAATCGATCATCTACACCGTTGCTATAAAATTTAAAATAAAAAAACTCTTTTTAACATAACGAGATATTTTGAATGCCTCTACGCTCATCATCACTTAATAGCAGTTTTATGCACGAAATAGTGTAAAAAATGTTTAAAATACTATGAAAATCTGTCAAATCACTCAGTACATTATGACAAATTCGCCATCAATGTCATAATGTTAAATGCTCTATGTTAAAAAGTGTTTCTTCAATTGTAAATTTTATAGAAACAGTGTAGACGATCGATGTAAAATTTGGAGGATATATTCAATATATGAGAAAGAATTTGCAGTATAAATTTGAATTAAATGGTAACATTTCGTTAAGTGTCCCGAAACTCTTTGAGGGTTAATTTTGGTAACATATCAAATCAGGACTCCACCCCAGAGTCGGCTGGAAATGATTGTTAACGATTCTTACCACTTGAGAATGCCGTACCAATTAATATTACCAGAAGGGGAAACCATAAAAGCTCCAACCACTTCAAAATGTCACACCAATTAATATTACGGAAAAGAAAACCATAAAAGCTCAAATAAACCCAGAAAACTTTTACTGTACAGTAGTAGAGGCATGGCCCAGAGGCATTTATCGTTATATCGATAGTAGTAACCCACACAAATCCGAACAAACCACCCAACCCTGCAGACAACCCAAACAGGTCCAAACAATCAGGGCAATTTTTTTTTTACCGTAGTAGTAATTTGTTTTGGTTTGTATTCTATAAAAAATATTTAAAATACATAGTTATTTTGGAGTGATGAGATGCTTTTGATAAATATTCCGACGAATTTTTGGTCGGAGCACCAAATCGACCCATTTACCTCAATTTCTTTCTTTCGCCTTTTCTTACTCTATTTTCGTCATATTTCCATCGCATCAAAAACAAAAGGCTGTAAGGTGGGACGAAATATTTGTTTCGTATACATGGCTTAAGTAGCACGCGAATAAAGTTTCCGCGGAGTCGATTGTATATCTATGGTAGAAATGTGATTGAACGAGAAAGCCTCGAATCGCCGAGTGCGCGTCTGTATATTCGAAAGGTTGAAGGTCGAGAAACCGATTCCCCAGTCTGAAGGTATTTTTGGTGCCTTTTGTCATGTAGGAGGCCAATATTCAAATCATATCTGGGCATCAGGTTTCCTCATACCTCTACGTGTATTAAGATTCGCAGTAGCACGAGTCAAGACATGTATATTCGTTTATATAGATAGACGATATCTACTGCGCCGGCGTATCAAATGGCCTCGTCCCAACAGGCCAATTGCGAATATATCTATATGCCCCAGTAACTCGTTAGTCCCCCCTTTTTTTACATGTCGACATTGATATTGAAAAGTCGAATGAAAAAAGTAAAAAAGAAAAAAAAACTAACGAGTTACTTCGCGGTTCCTATAAAACATTTTCCTCTTATATGCTCCTATAAATAAATGTTTTAAATTATATTCTTTTAAATTATAATTATATTTAAAAATTCATAAAACATATATACATCAAATGAAATTGAAAAAGATAGAAAAGATTCACTGGGCTTTCGATTTCGATTTCTTCGAATTTCTCCTGTCGTTTTTTTTATTTTACTTTATGTAGGGTAAGTCCGGGGTAGTTGGCCACAGTTTTTTCAAGGACCCGTCAAAATAAAAGTACAGACGTTTCTTTACTTAGCTCTATTTGTAATAAAAGTTTGAACATTTAACATTAAGATAATTTATAAAAATAAAACTAATTCTTGTGAGATTAACCTTAAAATTAGTATAAAAAAAAAAGACGATTGGCCATCTCTCTCAGAGTATCCGGGTGTGATGGCTATAGGAGTAAAGGATAGGTAGCCAATATTTAGTTCTACTCTTGGTTTTCTCTTTGGTTCAATGTTTTGATTCTTGATAGGTTTTTTTTTCTTCTGGCCACATCTAGAACACATGCCATCGAATTCAGATAAATTTTCGCACGAACCGATAATCCATCATTTTTCACAGCACTAATAGCTGCTTTTAATGATTCTTCAGTTCAGTTCCCTCGCAGAGAAACTACTTTTCTTTTGTACTTATTATGAATATAAAAAAATATAGAGAAAATAAATTATTAGAATATATCACAAATAATAGTATGACCATCATACCCCGACTGTAGGTGGCCATCTCTCCTAATCTTTCGAAAAAGACGGCTACATCTAAAATGTAAACAATTAGAACCAATACATGTGAAATCATGAGGTTATTCCAAAGCACTGCTCGTGAAATATTCAAGAAATATAAAAATAACCATTATTTTTGGAAAACAATATCACCACAAGGTAAAACACGAACCCTTTGAAAAAACTGAGCAGTAGACAAAATAATTAAAACGGATTTTACTGACTTTTAAATTAATTTTCGCCAAACATTTGCTTGCACGCTTACACCTATGCACGACGCGAAGCAAATCAAGCAATAACAGACGACACGTAGTGAGTGGTTCTATGAAATATTTCTATTGACCATCTCTCCCTTGGGCCAACTCCCCCGAAATTGCCCTATATATGAATATATTATAAATATATTAATTTTTTTATTTTTGAAAGATTCGACGAAATCGAAAATAATATATATTTTCCTTTCGATTCCGTCGAATTTTCCTTTTATTTTGAAATATGCCAAGTATGTCAGAGAAAATTGGAGACCTCAAAAACAAAATTTGAGAAAACATTAATCCAGACAAAACAATGTTTGAAATATGCTTGTCAGAAAGAAAAAACTCAGAAATCTGTGCACTCGTTTTGTAACATCGTATTTTTGAATAAGATTAAAGTGACGTCAATAAAATAAGTAAATGTGCATCGCTACGAATGAATTCAGTTTATTCGAATGCCCCATATGTGTGTCGGTATGTACGTGGTAAAATGCCTCCTCTCAGTTTTTTCATAATTAACACACGAAACGAACGGTGAACCACCGACCTCAGCGTTACGTTGTCATGACGTAGACATTCAGGGGCCGGGGGGGTTGGGCTTTCGTTCTCGCTCGTTCGACCTGGCTGGACTCATCGTATGAGCAAGATATGAGGTGACTGTTATGGCAAGAGAAAAAGAAGCGATGCTGGTTCGGGGTAGGTCATGATAGCATAGGGGGCTGTGCTTTGTTCGTACTTTTTTCGTATAAACGCAGCCGTGTGTATACCTACACAGCGCTACTTCTATACCGTCTTCCCAACCGTGCACCAGTCCCAGCATTTTATTGTCCAAAATTGACGAAGACTTGATTTCATTCAAGTTGAATCTTCTCTATGACTTAACTCTCAAAATCTCGAACATATTTCGCTAAACATTATAAATAATTTTGTTTCGACGGTTCTTTATTTACGGAATGCCATTGAAACTTTTTCAATAATAATTTCGTATCCCACGGTATTTGCATCTTTGGAGAATTGGAACAAAATTTTACAGAGAAGAGATTTTCCAATATTTTCAACTCTCCGCTTGTTAAGCATTACAATGGGCGGGATTCGATTCTCACAAAGCCGTTGTTTCGAATTGATATTCCAGCGCAGTCATTGTGTTCTCCAGCGATATCAATTTGTTCGGATCGAACGAAAAAGATGAGCTTCTATCTTGGCGATCTTTATTCTCTGCTCTCCGAGTCGTTTTTACTATCACGATCCTTAATGTGAAAAATGACAAATGGAAAAACTCTCGCACATTCCGGTGGAATTATCACGGAATGGCGATAATGATCACCCATTCCATGGACTACCTGCACATGTTTTTCGGCTATCTCCGATATACAGCGATACCTATCATTTCGAGGAATATTTTCGATAACGAATTCTACAATACGCTTCGCACATTGATTTGTACAACAACAAAAGGTGTACAGTTGAATTTATTTTCACTAAAACTCAACCTTTTGTGAATGGATTGAAAAGCCCTTTTTGTGGGGCACCGTTGCCAAATAGCGTTACGAAAAATTAGATTTCATTTCGCATAATTGTAGGTCGACGTGAAACAAAACGTTTTTAATTCGAACGATCTGATACGCATTTATTCGATATTGCTGATTATTCGTGAGGAAACATTGTTAATAACATTATTGCTTATTTATAATACAAATATTTGAAACCTTTCGCACCTGAAGGAAATTTTAAGCTAGAGAATAAAACGTGCGCGACGGGAGCATCGTATTCTCATTTTTTTCTGACACCGAAGAGGAAGAAAAGCGGAAATGAAGACTCCGGTATGGTGGACCCCGAGCGTTCGTCTCTGTTCGGTGGACGTTGAAACGAAGAGGAGGCCAAAGTAAGAGAGAGAGAAAGAGGAAGAGAGGGTGACAAGGAAGAGGGATCCAAGATTGGAGATGAATGGAAAATAAAGGAGACGCGATGGCGAACGAATGACAGAGCCGAAAACGTATATGCAGAAGAAGAAGAAGAGAGGGAATATGTGGTCGGAGCTCTCATCATCCTCCGCTAATATTTACTCGCGTGGACACAAAAGCATCGCACACGTTATATACTTCAAAGACTGAAAAAAGAGAGCGAGAGAAAGAGGGAGGGAGGGAGGGAGAGAGATGACGATAGAGGGACGGGGAGATTGACAGAGAGAAAGAGAGTCAACGATAAGGCGAGAAAGAGAGAGAGAGAGAGAGAGAGAGAGAGAGAGGTGAAGAGAAGGGGAAAGAAGCGGTTTTCCCTGATAAAAATGTCCGGAAGTCGACCTGCTCTTACCTCAAGCTCGACTAGACACTCAACTAACTCATCGTGCTCGTTTCCCGTCCCTAGCACACTCTTTTCTGCTGCGGTGATGGTCGTGTCTTGTTGGTCCGGCTCGGCATTACTCCTCATCCATGCGGCTCTCCGTTGCGGTTCAATAGAATATTTCAC
Organism: Ophion ventricosus; assembly: GCA_963932345.1. Lineage (NCBI taxonomy): Eukaryota > Metazoa > Arthropoda > Insecta > Hymenoptera > Ichneumonidae > Ophion > Ophion ventricosus. The sequence goes on from OZ010713.1 coordinate 11,267,873, forward strand.
GACGAAAGGGTAAGGGAGACGGAGTGAAACGCTCATATCATGATAGCCGGTGCATCTTCGGGTCGCCTGCGTTGTGCATGCATCTAAAAATGAAATCGCAATGCTTCGCGACAGTTTGCGGATACAAGAATCAAACATTTCTGTATTTCCCGTATCGATTGGAGATACACATGGATTTGTGACACCTCTTGGAGTTTTACGATCCTATCACTTTCACTTTTTATCCCACAGTTGTCCCTTCGCTGTATGTGGTTCCTTGGAAACCCTGAGAGTGTTGCCCACAGTTACTCTTCCCTGATCGATCATTATATCGCATCCACACGAGGGCACGGGGCAACTGTGGTAAACGTGTCTTTATACGGGTCGTGGTATTATGCTGAGCTTTCATTACTTTTAAGTTATTTCTTTCACGGAGGATCGTATTTTGTGAGCGTATAAGCCAGGGCCCTTTCGGATCATTAGTAGATTACAGTGGCGTTTAATGAAAATAAGTTACAATTAATTATTATGTCCAACGATGAACTGGAATGAAAAATTTTGCATAATTATTTTAGCTTTAGACATTTTTGACATATTCTCTGACAAGTCACGGTTACGGAAATCCTTCTGCTAGTCACATTTCTTTTCTAAGTCTTATCATTAATATCTTCCTTAAACATTCGGTGACCCCCTGTTTTTATTGTCGTTACGGAATCTTCAGAATGTTCACATGCTCAGAACAGTTTATATCAGATATGTAGAGTTATTTTATATATAGGGGAAAGGTGTACGAGATGATCCCCTTAAGCAAAAATGCTCGTAATTTCAAAGATATTGAACATAATTAAGATCGGAAAGCGTTTACTACTGGCATGTTTATCTATCTTACGATTGGCATATTCGAAATATTCCATTTATTAGGGTTCAATAAAAAGATTTCCTTTTTTAAAAACCTTACGTAAGATGATTCTCCAGATTATCTTGCCCCTATTTGATGCTTTTTTTTTTATTTTGGAGAAATTAGGTAAATATAAATAAAAATTTGCTGGAATTTACAACGCTTTTATATAAATATATTAATCATAGGAATACGACATAAATTGATCTTACAAGTTAAATTACTTTTAGGTATATTATGGGTAACTTTAATCTCACCCAACTAGAATTAAACTAAACCAGTCTTCGTCAGCCAGTTTTAAATCACTTAGGCATATCAAAGATTATTTATGAGATCAATTATACGTTAATAGGTAATATTTAATAATATTTAATATAATAATAATAAATAAAATAATAATACTTGCCCTTCTAGGTATACAAGACGATTCCTAGGGATCATCTTGTACACCTAGAAGGGAATCATTTTGCCCCAAACTCAACTTTTTCATTTATTGCTCGGTAACATAACCTAAAAGTATTCCACTGTTACCACGCCAACCAAAAAAACCAAATTGAGCGTATTATAAAGCTACAAACACAACAAATATTGGAACTGACAGTATACAATGAATGTTTTACCAAAGTATGTTTTACCAAAGAATACCACTAGATAAAGTTAACAGTTTCGTCGCAATTGAAAATGATAATCTTACCTCATGGGATCAACTCGTACACCTTTACCCTAAATTATTAGATAGAAATGTGGCCAGCATGTCATCTTCATAAAGTACTCCATAGATTAAAGGTTCGGTAACTTGGCTGAAAATTGTACCAGTATACTGGTAAGTATTGTTACTTAATTGTAGACGAAAATCAGTTAATTCTTAAACATATGTATTCGCGAAATGAATACCTTAAGATAATACAGTAAAACTGCATTATCTTGAGGTTGAACTACAAGGTAATAGGGAGTCGTATATGGGGTCACCTATCCGAGTTTCATCCCAGGCCCTCCTCGTTATGAGAGGTCGCCATAGCCACGACCAATTGGACGTCCTTTAGTTTTTTTTCCGTTACTCAACCTCTTAATTACAGAGAATGGATCGTGCAATAGTTGTTATTTTAAATTGGACATTTACGAAAATCCATATTTACTTATGGAAATGTGTTCTCATTGAAGATCGAATGTTCCTCAGACGTAATGGGCTTTACAGTAATGAAAGCAACAATCTTTACATTCACCGGCACTTTTATCTCACTTTGCGTACCTTTGATCCAACGATACTTTCATTCAAAAGAGAGGGAGGAAGAGAGACAGCCTCGTATAATGCTGCACGGGTCTTTGAACGTAATATTGAATTTCCCGAGTAAGGAGAATGGTGGCATTTCAGTGGTACAGGACCGTGCGCACATGAATATGCGGTAATATCGAGAGAACCCAATGGCTGCGTTCCTTCACGCTAATTTGAACGAGGGAAACTCGTCGTGTCAGTGGGAAGCCGACCAAACTACGCTAGTGGAATAATGCTACGGGATTAAGTGTAAACGAGTACGCCGGATGAATGATTAAAATGACACATCGAAGAGAAAAAGAAAAACAGAAACCATATATACATCATGATTTCCCTTATCTGATTTTAGAAGCATCGATAAGCAATAGTCCAATACGGAAATGGATTCACTGGTCTAGCAAACTCTGCTAGATACTCTTTCCATATGTGTCACGGTAGCATCAAATTGAGCTAGGCTGCGTGCTACTGACCGGTGCAGATGACGGTAAAACTTGCCGGCCGTATTACAAATTGGTTTGTAATAACATTTTGTTGTCAACGTCAAAGCATAAGCCACCACTACCTGGTGAAGCTTTCGTGTTTCTGATTTACGAAGCGAAAAAGGTAGAAAAAATATTCGGAATAGCCGCACCGTCGTTCACCAGATGGCTTGTATGGGGCTGGCCTTCAAGGTACGATATTACTAGTTTGTTTGCATCGTTGGGAATATTATCAGTATTCGAGGATGTGGTCATCGATAGTTATTTTGATCACTGGGCACCGTATCACTGTATGGCACGTTCAACGAGCATCAAGAGCGAAACGCGAGACCTACGCTCTTCGTAGTTTCCTCACAGAGGTAACTGTCTGTGGAATCTAGAGGGTCGAAGCTTTCAAACGGTCCTGTAATCAAATTACGAGTGGGGCTGGTAGGAACGTTGATGCACGTGATGTGGCAATGGCTGTGAAGATACCTGTCAGCATTCGTATATTATGTATTCGTGTATACCTATCTGCAGGTGTGGGCGTCTGTTTACGTGTATGTGTGTTAACAGTTTGAAGGCCGTGGGCAAAATACGCCTACATTTATATCGTGAAACTGTGGAGTCTTCGGTCGAAGGCTGAATGTTGATGTCGTTCTGGTGGAAATCGCAAAAGCCGCGCTCGCGAAACGTCAAACGTCTTTTTTTCTCGATTTTCCCTTAGCAATCTCCTTATCCGTTTACTCGGTAAATCCCTGATTTCACTACACCCTGAGAAAGGTCGCTGCCGAGGTTGAAAAGACCGTCATCCGGGAAACGGAAAGAGAAAATGTACCAGCACTGTATATATGATAGAAGGTAAGGACAAGCGTTGAGACTGGAACATTGATGATCGACCACCTGGTAGTTGGAATATCATTTCCTTTGGTTCATCCGGGCAGGTAAATTCGTTCAGGAAGATCCTGTCGCAAATGTGGTGCGTAGTTACTGCTTTGGCGTGGAACAAGGTCCCGGGACAAGGACGCGTATTTAAAAAAAGGTGAAACAGCCGCTCGTAACATCGAATCGCGGAATACCATACGACAAGGATGACGCACAAGGTTTATGCGATATTATTTGACACCCAACTCCGGAAGTAACCGAAAGGGCTTAAGTGTCTAAATGTTCTCCAGAGATTCCGGGCATCGTGGCTTCGAAACCTGCAGGATTATGGTCCATTATAGCAAAAGGTGTGCTGCACGGAGATTAACCATGTCCTTATAACGAAGTGGTAATCAATAAAGCACGAAAAGTAGTGGGTGACAGCAAATCGCACGAAACCTGTTGAAGCAAAACATTTCGACCAGTGGGCCAGTTAGATGGAGTAGGCTTACACAGTTTATGGAAATAACCGTGCCACGGACACAATCACTGTGCGACAAACAGTGATGGTGCATTGAGCTTTGGAGATACGTCGCGGGAGTCTATGCACTCGCTGCTAACCAACAATTGGCTCCTCTGCAGCCGTTCGTTCGTGAAACCTACGAGACAGAATGAAATGGAAACGTGTCGAATACAGAAACTTGGCTATTCCTCGACGATCCACACATCTCTACAGTTCATACTGGACAATGTAAGCTTTGTAAATGCTCCTTCCAGGTTTGCACAGATGAATAGTGTAATGGCCAACCCAGACGGACCTCGCGTGACGTATATGTAATCGTGTCGCGAAAAGATTATTGACCCGTCCTACGATAACTTGACAGTTCAAGGATTTCGATGGGATGAATCTCTCCGAAAGAACACAGCTGTCTAAATGTACCACAGATAACGAGCGGTGGCTTCGCCCATCATTATAATAAAAATATGTGTACTTTCTGTTTTCTTTAGATTTATGGGCCTGCGAGAAAACACTTCGAGGCATGTGTATTTTAAAATGGGACCCCTATTCACTCGACCCATTCAGCGAAAAGGGTGATTTTCGTGGTACGTGTAAGACGTTGGATATTAACGGGTCGTTGGTCTATCCAGCCGCGGGCCACTATTACCACAGTAGATGTCACTTTTTTCTTTATTATTCGGAAAGGGTGAACGTGGCATTAACCATAAGCTCTTCCCGACCTGTCCTCCGGGCATTGCTTCACCTATTGAAAGCACCCGACGTAGAAATTTCAGAAAACGGGGAAAATGGTGTCGCCCCCGCTGGGCTTGAGAGCGAGCTCGTGAATTGATGTTAGTCCCTCGGAAACTCCCATCAGTATACTCATTCTAGGAAAGCTGGAGGCGTTTGCTTCGAGATTTTTCTTACTCTCGTCACCGAGTCTATTGAAGCACGTCCGGAAACTGCTTGACCGTGAATAACAAAAGGTTGTCTATTCTTTGTTGCAAAGGTGATCATTGTGGAGAACTAAACGTTGGTAATGACCAGCGAAACGTTAAAGCTATCCAATCATAGCTTTGTCTTATGAAATGAATATTGAAATCAAAGGAACTTTCAGCATTCTAAAAAAATCTTTCGTCAAACGAAGTGAAAATTCTAGTTGCGCAGCTTTGTTTTCTTTCATACCAACCAGATACCAACACGTGAAGTAGTGATATCCATTCCTGGTATATTCTTTTATACATAGCTTTAATATCATAACATGAATTGGGGCCGTACAATGTTCCAGTGGAGTACATTTTTCTGAATTTTTCAGAAAGGCGGCGTAAACGTGGCCTAGATCTTGTCAACTTGAGCGAATACCCAGAGTCAAACATCGCGTTTGAAAGGGAACCTGTCTATGGGCTTACTTGTCAAATTTGTATAATAATTAATCACCTAGCCTTGAAGCCTGGCATTGTTCGTTTTCTCGAAGGAACGATAACGTGCCATTGTTTCTACGAGCCGCAGTGCTGGTAGAGAACAGCGATACCCGATTTACGACGGAAAGGGAGAATATACATTTTTATAAATCACAGTTGAAAATCAAACAAACGTCATATTATAGCAATTATAGGTTGATATCGAAGATATAGTAAAATACTGTAGCTCACGAGTCAATTACGTACATCTAGTTTGATGGATCAGCTGATGAACAAACACGGACCAACGGATGTTCTGATTTTCCATAATTTAATTCTCTCGGAAAGAGGTTACGGTCAGGGCTCCAGTCGTAAGCATTGTTTTTACAAAATAGTCTCCAGGCATCGGAGCGTTAAATCGCGAAAAGTAACGAGCCCGAAGCGCGCTCCAGGCTCGTTTACGTCGAGGAAATCAAATGCCGAGCACCCAAAAATAATGTTTATTTGTCGTCAGCTTACCTACGCGCAAATCCATTCGAATCCGAGAGTCGTAAAACTTAAGAGTTTACATACCCCCAGTCGAGCCAAAAATCGAAGTTTTTCTAATCTTTTTTCAATGATTAAAAACAGATCGATAAATATTAAAATTTGTCCAATGTATCGTACAATCCTTTGAAAAAAATGTACTGTCGATTAACATATTTACCATTATAATTCTGTCCCTGATGGAGATTCCAGAATAAATATTTTTTCATCGCCGGTTTTTCAATTCTGGGAAATTGTACATGTTGTCTGATCCCAGCGGATACCTGGTCCGGGATTCTCATTCTCTGTTCATTGATGCAACTCTGTTCATTGTCGCTGATCTAAATATTTACTACCACCTTTTTGAGAAAAAGCGTTGGACCTTTTTAAGATTATGAAAGGTGAGGTCTTCTGATCTTAGTAGAAAGTGAATGAAAAAAAAGTCCAATTGACTTAACCAAATGTTAGAATAGGCATCTACGAAACTCGTACAAATTACTCGTCTTTAAGTTCAAGTTTGCCGCCGTTTAGATTTTCGTTGCTCGCCGTTGCCACGGCGTTCACGAAGAGAGCCGAAGATTATAAATGGACGGAGCTATTTATAGAGTGAGCCGGTCAGTCGACTCTCGTCAACGGCTCAAATAAATACTTGATAAGGTGAAGAGAAGCACCGGGAAAGATTCTGAAAGCGGGGCTCGAATCGTACACGACAATACAAATATTTGGTATGTTTACAATTTTTGTTTATGTTATAATAAGTAGAAATTAATTTGTTAAAAATAAAATGTATTTTCGCAATGCCTGCCCCGAAAGTGCGATTTTCGATTGGTGTTTAGCGTGCGGAAAGTGGCTTATTTCTCAACGATGCTTACTTTCCCGCACTAGTGCGGAAATGTGAGACTTTCCCGCACTAGTGCGGAAAAAAATCTATTTATAGCTCACTTTACCACATTGATTCGCGAAAAAACGGTTTTTTTTCACAGTTGATAGTTTTTTGTTCTACGATTTTGGACCGATTGAACAAACTTGAATGTAGCGAAATTCATGTCATATGAAACGTCAACTTATCACAGTCGTATTTTCTGACAAGGAAATGATCTGAACTGATGTGATATATTTGAATATAATTGTTATTGGTTTTGTTGAATCTCAAATCCCACTTTCGAGACAGTCATTGCAAAAAATAATGTATGGGACATGTGCGAAAAAAAACGAATTACATCGCGCGTAAGTTGCCGAATTCGCCTCGACTTATGGTGCATTTCTCACTCGTACTCGTGTGGTTACAGCACTCGCCTTCGGCTCGTGCTGCAAATCACACTCGTACTCGTGTGAAATGCACCATAAGCCTTCGGCTCATGCGGCAACTTCACGCGCGATGGAATTCGTTGTTTTCCGCACTTGTAGCATAAATTACTATTGTAGCAACGAGCAATGATTATCGGTAACATTGTATCGCCAATAGGTTCGTGCTCACAAAATTTTTTTTTCATCATTATCGCTTGCAGATATCGATCGTTCCGGCTCGATATCACACTCGACCGAATTGACTGGCGAATCTCGCCTCTTTCATTTCTGTCGCTTCTGTCTATGAAGATGTTCACGATAAAGGCAGCGGTCTCTATAATTTTGGCATTTATTGTGCTCCATGCTGATAACGTTACCATCCTGGATGCGACGGATATAAAAGATCACAAAGAGCGAATTGAAAATCATTTGGACGAAGATGATCCACCCTGGTACAGACTTCCGGAATACGTTTTACCGGAAAAATACGAGTTGTGGTTATTTCCACAGCTTGCCGTTGAGAATTTCACATACGAGGGACACGTAGAAATTCAGCTACGTGTTCTCGCCGAGACGAATTCCATGATCGTTCACGTCGTTGGACTGGAAATCAATCGTGAAAAGTCTGAAGTTCGTGAAATCGTCAGCGGAAATAATTCGAGCGTACCGATTGTCAAACAGGAACTTGACACGAAGAGGCAAATGTATAGTCTTTCATTTGTGGATAACATTCCGGCTGGTCGTTACTTGCTGTCGTTGTATTTCGTTGGCGAAGTGCTCAATGACTTGAACGGTTTCTACAGAAGTTCCTACGAGGCGGCAGGGAAAAGACGGTGATTTATTGTTCATGCTTAAAGTCATACACGAAGATTAACGCGGACTTAACCCTTTGTGCCCCCACTTGCAATAGCTTAATGTACAGCAGGGAATATCGGCGCGTTTTTTTTTCTATCTACAGATGGCTCGGCGTCACGCAATTCTCTTCGATTTTCGCACGCAGAGCTTTTCCATGCTTCGACGAGCCGTACATGAAATCCACCTTTCGACTCCATATAGGGCACTACACGAATGAAACAGTGACCGGAAATACTATGGCGACAAAGGTCGAAGAAATGTACGTACATGTTTCCGAATCAAGTCCGTCGAAAATCAAATACGAGTTAATTTCATCGCCGTCCATTTTACGAGACACATTTGAAGGTAGGATTAGACATTGAAACTTCTGTTCTTTTGACATTAGCAAGCCAGGCTACCTTCTGACGACCCTACAGGAAACCCCACCGATGCCTACGTATCTTGTGGGTTGGGCAATCCATGACTTTACATACACTGCAGCGTCGAACTTGACAGACTTTGGGCTCTGGGCCCGGGAAAGCATGACAAATCATAGCTCCCCCGTCCTGGATGAATGCACCAAGATCTACGATGCACTCGACAAGTGGATACAAATAAAAAATCCAATCACGAAGATGGACCAGATAGCAGTGCCCGATTTTTATTGGACAGCTATGGAGAACTGGGGTATGGTGACGTTCCGCGAGACCGCAGTTCTGTGGGAGGATGGCGTCACTCCAACCTTGAAAGTTCACAACGGACTCAAAACTATTGCCCATGAGTACGCTCATACCTGGTTTGGAAATTTGGTCACTCCGAAATTTTGGAACGTAGCCTGGTTGAAGGAAGGCTTTGCTACGTTCTTTGGACACTATGCAGTTGGTATCGTTCACGATGACTGGGCAATGATGGATTTGTTTGGAGTTGAAGTACTCCAGCAGGCTTTGCTCCAAGATTCGGTCGAACACAACAGGACCATGAACGGCAAGAACGTCGGTACTCCGACAAGTATACCAGCTTGTATGGACTTCGTGACGTACAAGAAAGGTTAGTGTAAAATAGAGAAAAAAGTAATTGGCCTGCTGTAATGCTACAATGAAGGCATTGTAAGGGCATTCAACTAAAAAGGTGTGCAAAATGAATTTTCACCCGGACTAGGTCACAACAGTGTTCAAATCCACTGTTACCTTTTGCTCTTATCATGGATAGGCAACTTCTAATCACCATTGTACATTGACTAAGTTTTGATTTCTTCTTTCGATAGGCTCTTCAATTATCCGCATGATCTACTACCTCATCGGAGATCAAGCTTTTCATCGTGGCTTACAATCCTACGTTAAAAATTTGTACGTTCCATTCCAAAAATATGTTTAATTTCGAAAACTTTTCTTTAATTGCTTATTTTGTGTTCAGAGCCGGTAAGTACGCAACTCCAGCTGACGTCTACCAGCACCTGCAACGCTTCACTGATCAGAAGGACCTGCCGGAAGAAACGGTTCAGCTAAGCGAAGTTGTCGAAACGTGGACCAATCAAGCCGGATATCCCGTCGTCACCGTGACACGCAACTATACTACGAAAATCACGACAGTCACACAAGAGAAATTTTATTTGAACAGGAGTAGACAGAGTGGACAGTTGGATAATTCACGATGGTGGATACCCGTCAACTTCGCTACAGTCGAAACCGGTACACACAACGGTTCGAAAAAACCATCGAGATGGATCGGTCCCCATGAAAAGAGTATCATGATTCCCGGTATTCAACCCACCGATACGATAATCTGCAACATCTATCAAGCTTACTACTATCGGGTCAATTACGACCAAGAGAATTGGCAAGGACTGATAAGTCATTTGAAATCGATCAACTTCAAGAGCATCGGACCAGTCAACAGAGCTTCCTTGCTCGACGATTCTTTTAACCTTGCGAAAGCTGGCTATATTGATTATTCGATTCCGTTGAAATTGTCGAGATACCTGATACAGGAAGTGGATTACGAGCCTTGGGTCGCGGCAACCAAGTCTTTCGATTTCCTAAACATTATGTTCAACAGTCTTCCAGATCTTAAGCAAGCTCTTCACGTAAGAGCTTTAACATTTTTCCGCCCAATGACAACAAATTATTATCAATCGGTCGCTAATTAATTTGAAACAATGCATTTGACCGCCTGCGGTCCATACCATGGGCAGATGTGCCTAATTTTACAATTAATTGTTCCTTTTTTAATTTTAGTTCCATGTTAATGGCATCATTCAACCGATCTACGAAAATTTAACCTTTAACCAGAATCTATACGATCAAATGCGTACAAAGCTTCTACGAAATCTCATATTGACGACAGCCTGTTCGATGAACAATGCAGATTGCCTAAACTCAGCAGACTCTTTATTCAAAGAGTGGCTCAAAAATAAAAGCAAAAGGTTGGTCCCGAAATTGAATTATGTACAAAAATGATGTACATAATTAACGAATCTATTTTTAAATTACGTACATTTCGTAATTATCGATTGATTAATTATGTTCTACATTTTGCATTTACATTTCATCGCAATTTGAATACACGCAATTAAAAAGTCTTTGAATTTGCAAAAAAAGCAATTACCTTTCTAATTGACATTGACAATTTGATGAGAATATCCATACACTTTCAGGATTAATCCGGACGCTAAAAGCTCCGTCTATTGTGCCGGAATACGTTTGGCTAGCTCGAAAGAGTGGCACGAGGTTTTGCAAATATTTCTCGATACCGAATTGCACACCGAGCAAGAATTGCTGATTGTTGGGCTCGGCTGTACAAATAATTCTACACTGATCGCAGAATTCTTGAATTATTCCCTCTATGATGGTCCGGAAATACGCAAGCAGTTCAGACAGGCTCTATTCAACTCGGTGCTCACTGGAAATCCAAAGAACGTGGAACACGTGTTGACCTTCGTTGACAAGAATCTCAAGAAGATCGTTGATAAGTGAGGATCATTCTTTCAAATATGATAATTTCACGGCATCATCAACTCACAACTTCATCACGCTTAAACATAATTATTGACAATTTGCGTTTCCAATGATAACATTTGTTTGCGGACACGTGATGGTTATTGTCTCTACATCATGTTTCTCACTCGCAGGAGGGATGCTCCATTTTTGAATAACATTTTCGAAGCCATCAAAAAGCGGATCTTGGATGATGAACAGCTACGAAAGGTACGACATCTTTTACCAAGTTTTTTTTTGTATACGAATCTTCGCACTCCTTATAAGTTCACCAAATGTTTTTCAATTTATTTTGAAGTTCAAGCTGGGCATGAAAACTTTCCTTTTCTTTGTTTCTTTAGCAAAAAAATGAACTGTTTTGTTTCGTCATTTTCATCGAGCACAAACGTGCTAGAAGTCCTATAATCGTAAACATTGCATAATATCTAATTTTTTTCACACAGCTGATAAACCTTGTCGATCGAAACGCCAATTTGATTGGCTCCAGCATGGAGTACGCACGAAAAGCCATCAAATTTGCGGAGGATAATATTTCTTGGATCAAAACTTACGCGCCAAAAATCGAGGAGTGGTTAATCTGATGTAAGTATGCTTGCAAACCGCTAAGTAAAACTCTAAGTATCTATATTTTAATGCGATTCCAGATTATTTTCCTCTTTCAAGAACTAACAAACCCCATTAGAGCCTACTCATAATCAAGATAGAGGCTTCATCAGCGGGTGCGGCTTACTCTGAAGTAGGAATAGAAAAAAGTTTATATTTTGAATAAAAATTTTCACAACACAACTATTAAGCTCATTTACTCATTCCCCTTGCCTATGCCGAATAACTATGTCAGGAATATTAATAACGATGAAAAGGCCGGATTGAGGCACAGGACCGGAAGGATTCCGTTGGTGAACTACCGAAATTAACCAGAGCCCGTGTTTCAGACATTTCTGAATAACAATGAAAACGAGTGAATCTTTTCATGCACATAACAAAGCTACTCTCTCGGTTTAATCCGATTTTACAAACTGCGGTGAACTTCAGTATCTCTGTGACATTGTCTCCATTGTAAAACCGGATGACGAGAACTGTGGTCGCAGCTTTGCGATCACAGGGATATGATTTCCCTCATCGCAGCTTTGCCCGAATTACAAAAAACCTCAGTTATCAATTGAGCGTTGCCTTTTGGTTCGTTCGGTAAAAGAGTGCACCTAAATACCGGCAGATTGCAGCATGGGTCAGTAATCGAAATAAGGTGCTAACATAGAAACCCGGATTTTCCAAAATTCCTTTTTTACCGATGGCTCGATGTTCGGTCAGTATTGAGTGATTATGTCTTTCGTGCAAAACGAGCCAACTGGCGCCAATGTTAACGACTCGGACTCGGCCTTATTCACATTTGGAGTGTCAGATAGGCACGTAGTGTGCAGAAGCTTGAAACTTCAATAATACAATTTTTTATTCCATACTTTTGTAGCCTAGAGTCTTGACTATTCGCAACAAAGATTTTGTAAACATTGCAAAAATTGACCGAGTTATTGCGGCCATGCTGTGATTTAGCACTTTTTCTTTCCCGGTTTTTTCGAAACTGGTTTATGGAACGGAGTAGCTGGTATCTCAAAATCTATTCATCTGATTAATTCCAAATTCAGATGGAACACAGTCATAGTATTAGGTGTAGTAAAAAGAAATCCATTATTTTTGCATGAAATTGAAGGCAAAAATAATGGATTTCTTTTTACTACAGCTAATATAACATCTTCTATCGTATGACAGGATGATTTTTCGATATATTAATCCATTTGTTAATAAATAATCTAAATCTAAACTCAATCTAATAGTCTAATTACTTTCAATACAATGGCACGCATGCAGGATGCTTTCGAACATTTTGTTCATCGAGAAAATCTATATCCAAGCACGTCGGTTCTGATATACTTTTTTTTTCACGTGACCAATACAAGCGATTGCCCAAATGCTCACAACATTATCTTATCGAACAATCCATCTGTTGAACTCTTCCGAATAAGCTGATACCCATTTTATTTTAAGAATTAGAGAATGTTATTATTATATTTTTTTTTACTGCTGAGGTCCGGCGATACTGCATCGAAGGAATGTCAATTCGAGAAAAATTGAACGGTACGGTCACCAAGGTGATGCTTAGCATTGCAAGATGAAATGCACAATGTAACGTGTACGTGGATTTTTTTCTATTCAAATAATTAAAAAAATATGATATTTGTATTGGGTCTATGTATAATTCCGTAGCGAAAATCAAATAAATTTCTAACGCAAAGTATTTACAAAAAACAAAGCGATTTTAATCTACTAAATATGTGCCATTCTATTCAATGACTTTCTACCATCTCTCCACGAGCGTCATTGTCCCTCTTTCATACAAGTCCTGAGATCTTTGAGCATAGGAGTCATCCAAGTGGACGTCTAAGAAACTGAACGTTTTATTATTTAAACTGTTGTGTAGGGCCCTGAACAAATGATAGTTCGAAGGTGCAAGGTTCGGACTATACGGTCGGTGCTCAAAAACATTCCACTCAAGCCACAATAACTTTTGCCGGGTCATCAGCGAAACGTATGGTCTAGCATCCTCCTCGTGGAACACTACGCCCTTTCTGTTCGCCAATTCGGGCCGCTTCTGATCGATTGCTCGCTTTAATTTGGCCAGTTGTAAGCAGTACGTCGTTGAATCAATCATTTTGTTGGGTGGCAGCAGCTCATAACAGACGATTCCTGTCCAATTCCACCAGATGGAGAGAATGACCTTCTTCAGGTGGAATCCAGTCTTTGCGACTGTTGGAGCAGCCTCCCCGAGCTTCGACCATGATCTTGTTTAACTGTCATTGTTATAGATAATTCATTTTTCATCGCCAGTAATCATTCGAATTAAAAAGAGTTCGTTTTGATGGCATTCGAGCAGCAAATCACAAGCTGAAATTCGGTCCATTAAATTCTTTTCGCTCAGTTCATGCGGCACCCAAAAATCAAGCTTGTTTACCATCCCAACCTTCTGTAAATGTCTCGAAACAGTTGATTGGTCGATATTAAGGTTATACCCAATTTCTGTAGTCAAATGCCAGTCGGAGTCGATTAAAGCCTTGATTTTATAGACATCAGTAGTGACTGACTGAGCGGAGCGAGGAGCATTTTGGAGATCAAAATCTCCACAGCGAAATTTCCACACCAATCATAAATAATTATGTCAAACCAGATATTTGCTCGTGTTTTTTCATATATTTTAGAAAATGTATTATTAATTTGTAAACCGTGCTAGTCATCTCTTAACCGCCACCTGTAAATGAGAACAAACAAATAAATAAATCGTTTATACCTGGCTGAAGGCATCGTAACAAAAAAAATGAGGTAAAAATAATATCAGATTCTAAGAAATGGTTACTCGATATATCTCACATGATCTATTCTCGCGGTAAGATTTATCGGTGACAAATCTGTCGAAGTAAATTCCATATACTTCAATTAAAACTGATAAGAAGCCTGAGTATACCTACATTTAGTCTCCGGAGTGTTGACTGGAATGAAACCTTGCTTTATTGAAATTGAATCGGATGTAATACCATCGAATCACAATAACTGACAGTGGAACAACTACAAGAATATCACGGTATATGAAATCGAGCCAGAACTTGAACAATATCTACCAATTCTCGTGTGACCATTTTTTCCCCACTTCGATTTTGGCACCAATAAAAATATCTTAAAAGCAATTTATTCGTTTGATTTCCATTAACTTTTTTAGTTCAACGCATAACGTGATTTCTAATGTACAGCCCCTATAAAAAAACATGTCGATTTAACGAGGAAGATTGGTAAGTGACAGGACCACTGTTAATCGCCGTCTTCATGAATAGCTGCGCACCTGGTTGTCTCAGTTCGTTATTAATGGACCAAATAACTGACAGCTCTATCAAAATCTTGTTCTTCAACCAATAAACACTTATCGAGTTACGAAGTCTGGTGGAAATCCTGATCGAAAATTATTTCAGATTCTGCATCTCGCTGGCTGCAGTGTAGTGATGATACTCCTGGAATGAGAACCTTTTTCATCGACGATCCGAACTCGATGCATTATTATTGACAAATCAGGTGCAAGTTAAAGAAATCGCGCTCTCAATTCTCTGAAATAATCGTCATTTTTCTAGGTGATTAGCTGAGACTTATCGATGTTCGGCACTCACATACTGGATCATACAAGATAAATCAAACAAAATAGCGCTCAACCTGCAGAATGATTTGGTTACAAGTTTGAAAAAAAAACTGGCGGACAAAAGGCGATAACATTTTATCATTATTAGCCCGGCATGAGCGCGCGAGTACAAACCCAAAGATAAGATTTGACAAAGACTCGCGTTATTTTTTTTCCTCTCTTTTTTAATCGTGTTATCGCGAACCGCGGGACCTTATAAAGCTGCCGCGGCACGTAGGTGATTCCACCGATCATCGCTGTATCAGCGACGATAGAATCGTGTAGAACAGTGATCCGTATAGTTTTTCAATATTTTTTGGCTTTATTAAAAATTAGCAGGATGTCATCGTATCGTTGCGCTCTGTTGTTCGTTTTACTGGTGGCCCTTGTAGGCGCCGTTCCTTCTTCTCATCCCGTTGATATCACCCTAAGCAACGATATTCCCCGAGCGGACGACCCCATTGACTCATATCGTCTTCCGGGCAACGTGATCCCCTCGAAGTACACGTTAACGCTGGAGCCGAATATTAACCCGGGCCAATTTACGTTCAAAGGTGAAACAGATATCGATATCGAAGTTATTAAGAACGCGACACATGAGATAATTCTACACGCTCAGCACCTCGAATTCGACCTTGCGTACACGAGTTTATGGACAAATAATAGTCCCACGAACACAACGATCGTTGGAACATTGGAAAACAAAACGGACTTCTACAGGCTGAAGCTTTCGCCTCCTGCCCCTGTTGGAAAATACACTTTGAAATTCAAATACACTGGGATATTGCACGACGATATGCAAGGATTCTACAGAAGTTCGTATAAGAATGATCGAGGTGAAGAGATGTAAGTAAGAGGTGATTCTCATTAACTAAAAATTATGATTGTAATAGCAGAGTGCTAGGACTCTGGCGTAAAGGATACCATTATTCCAGTATGGAAATGTGCGGTCACGTTTCATAACTTTCCAAACCTTAAGATCCAACCGATTCAATTATTTCCCCTTGATGTTGGAGTTTCATCTATGAAAAGCATTGTAGAACTGCAAAACTTTTTTCCGACACACTAGACTTTTCGTAATCACCCTCGTTGGTAACGACGCTATATCACTAGGTAACCAGTCGATTAACAGGTGATGTAAAACAATGTGCAGTAGTTAGAATATGAAGAAATCTGTTGCTGACGGAAAACCTTAACCAAATATATTCAATCGTTTCGGAGAGGTAAGATACCAACAGATACAAACAGAATGCCCGTTTTCCAATTTAAGTTATACGTGATCGACCGTAGCCATAGATTTTAAAGTAACGACTATCTTAATCACGTGTTATCGCTCCCCGATCCCAGGAAAACCTGCCGCAGAAATATTTGATAAGGAACTTAGCCTCTCGTAAGATATGCCCCCATTATGCGAAAATGATTAAAGATTGATGAGTGTACGCTCTTTTAGATGGCTTGCAACGACGCAATTTGAACCGACCTACGCGAGACGGGCATTTCCCTGTTTCGATGAACCATCATTTAAGGCAGTTTTTAAAATATTCATCAAGCACTTTGACAATTACACGGCGGTCTCTAATATGCAAATATTAAGACAGACAAGACCCGACAACTCATTGACGAAATACAAGACTGAATTCGAGACAACGCCGAAAATGTCGACGTATCTCGTGGCCTTTGTTATTTCGGACTTTAAGTATCTGTCGAACAATGATGGAACGTTTAAAGTTTATGCCCGAGACAATCAGGTACAGATGGGTAAATTTGCTCAGGCAATAGGTCAGAAAGAACTTAAGGAATTGGAGACTTATACGGGTATCAGTCATGTCATACCAAAAATGGACAATTTGGCCATACCGCAATTCCGTGCTGGTGCAATGGAGAATTGGGGTGCCGTCACCTACAGGTGAGTAAACATAGTCTACCGAACATAGTGTTTTGTGCTGAAAAATTTAGGAAAAACGCAGTTTGGTATAGTTTCTTTCTTTTGTTTGTGATTTAAAGGGAGAGCGCACTTTTGGTCGAGGAAAATGTCACAACCACACAGACAAAGCAAGATATCGCGACGGTGATATCGCACGAATTTGCCCACCAATGGTTTGGCAATTTAGTCAGTCCATTGTGGTGGAATTACTTATGGCTCAATGAGGGTTTTGCCAATTACTTCCAGTTTTTCATTACCGATAAGGTCAATAATTTGGAACATAACAGTTCGGATGTACGGTGGAGCACATTTTTTCATCTCGACGGATTCGTATCAACAGGTTGAGCCATCGTGGCGTCTGATGGAACAGTTCGTGATTAAGAACCTTCAAGACGTAGCTTTCGGAGCCGATACTATTGCGACCCAGCATGCGATGGACGCGGTGGTCAATAGTCCTTCCGAGATCTGGAGCATTTTTGATAGCATCTCTTACAGCAAAGGTAAACAGTTTTATCATCAGTACAACATCGTTGCCTAGCTATCATAGTCTTTGTTTTGCTGGTTGCGAGGAATTCGTTTTTGGTTCTCTTAGCTGGCTCTGTCATCCGCATGTTTTCCCACGTACTCACCGAACCCATTTTTCAAAGTGGATTGAAGAAATACTTGGACACGAAGTATGCATTCTTGAAGATCCGAAATCGTCTCAAAAATCTGAACATTATTATTACCTAAACTCTTTGTTCGTTAGCAAATACACGGCAGTAAATTCTGATGCACTGATCAAGGAGTTAGCGGCTGTGGGTAAAGCAGTCGAGGTGAATATGACGAAAGCACTGGAGTCATGGGTTCGGCAACCGGGTTATCCTGTTGTCACTGTAATCCGGAATTACACAGCTGGAAATGCGGTGATATCGCAAAATCGTTTCTTGCCCAAAACAAATGCAACACTGGAACATTTCTGGTTCGTTCCGATAAACCACGTTTCTCAAAATAACCCCAATTTTACAAATACCCGACCGACGCGATGGCTTTCCAATAACAACAAAACGATCGAGATGTCGGGACTTGAGAAGGATAACTGGGTTATATTTAATGTACAGCAGACCGGTGAGTGTCCAATTACGTCTTCACGTGAACCAATTGAATGAATATTTTTTATCGTTGACTCGTAAGCTCAAAAAATAATGGAAAAATGTTTTTTTTCTTGAAAATCAGGCTATTATCGTGTCAATTACGATTCCGAAAACTGGAAATTGATTGCTCAATATCTGTTAAATGCGAATAACACAAAAAAGATTCACGCACTGAATCGCGCTCAGCTTCTGGATGATTCTTTCAACCTCGCCCAAGTTGGTGAACTTGAAAATTACGCAGCGTTTTTCGAACTTACGCAACATCTTCGCCACGACGACGACTATGTGCCGTGGTACGCAGCTTTCCGTGCTTTTGCCTTTCTCGACAAGGTACTAACGAATACCCCGAGCCACAATCTCTTCAAGGTGAGTTATCTTCGCAAAGGTCCGTGGGTTCACCGACCTTCACAGTAGAATTTAATGATCCCGTATCTCCTTTATAGCTTTATATTCTGCGACTTACTGAGAAGTTGGAGCAAAGCTTGGGCTACCATGAAACATCAAATGACGATCATGTCGGGAAACTCAACAGGCTGAATTCTATGAAATTACGTTGCACAATGGGTTCAGTCGAATGTCGAGATGCTGCACACGCGATGCTCGTCGAGCACGTAGCCAATTCGAACAAGTCAGTCGAATAACTCATAGACATAGGCAGAAAACGTCAACTCTTTGCAGCCCCATCCCCCTCCCCTTTACTAATGAACGTATATTCCGGTTGTTTTCGTTGAAGGCTCTCAGGTGATCTTCAAAGTGTTGCGCTTTGCGCCGGGCAGCGTGTAGCCAATGCCACAATATGGGAAAACGCTTACAAGCTCGCGGAAACATTAGATAAGAGCTCCCAGGAGCGCAGCAGGCTCGTGACCAGCCTTGGCTGTTCCTCCGACGAGAAAATCCTTAAGGATTACCTTGCGAGAGGACTGCTCATAGAGTCTGTATTTGATAGGAACGACGTCATCAAGGCAGTATACACCGGAAGTCCGGCTGGTATCGACATTGCCTTCAGCTTTATCGTTGATAAATTTGGAACGATCGTTGACTAGTAAGTGGCGTGTCCCTGAAAACAAAGTGCCTGTAAGTCCTATGCAAGCATAATTGGATGCTATTACTGTACAAAACAATTTTCTTGCAGCGACGGTGGCACTGATCCTCTTTTGGGTCATCTCAAAGAGATTGCATCGAGAATGACAACTACTGATCAGGTCCAAAAGGTTTGTTACATCGCAGCCCTGAATACGAGCGAGCATTTTCCACACGCAATTTTCTTCATAGCATCTTCATTGCACTTCGGTTTTTTGCAGCTGGAGCAATTCATAAAGAAGTTGCCCGAAGACAGGGCAGAATTTAAAAAAGCTTTGGAAGCGGCTGTTTCGAAAGCCAAGGATAACATCGAATGGCTGAAAAAACACGAGCCTTATGTCTCTTCGTTCCTGAATGCTCAACAATTGATACCAGAAACGACTACGAAAAAACCCGGTTCATCGAACGTTTCGCTACCGAGCATGTCACTGAGTATTATCATGGCTGTTGTAGCGACCTTCAGGCGCATTTAAACCCTGAACCCAGCGGCTGAATTTCGAGGCAATCTGCGCTATGAGATTGTGTCGCAATGATATATGATAAGTCTTTGCATCCCGCATTGATAACAAGAAAATAAAAATCCATGCAAACAACCTCCAAAAAAATGAAAATCGGTGGCGGTCGGCAACGATCGCTATGAAACAGTTACAGCCTCAGGGATTTTAATGCTTGTGTGGTATATGTGTAAATATTTAAATAAACAGTATCAATATCTATATTGTATTAGGTCATTAAGTATGGCATGTCTGATTACCTCAAGTACCAAGTTTGATACCCGATGTCTCTGATATTTCACTTTGATAGTGGTTGGTTTTTTTTATTATGATGCTACGTTATCAGTCTTTCAGACACACCTTTTCATTTGCGATTATCTGGCGAATTGCCTTTTGCAGATTCGATTTTATAAACCACGGATAAGTAACAGAACTCGCGTTACTTGCGAATATCACTTCCGTCGTAGTGCTAATACAGCGCAGACAACTCGAAGCGTTAACGAAGTTTTCGGCAAGAATGTGGCAAATTAATGCACATGTCGTCGATGATTTGAGAAGTTCCGATCTAGCGATTTTTATCTTTAAAATGAATCACGTGGACGGCCTGAGACTAAGGTGAATAATGGTGGGCTGAAAGTTGCAGTGGAAGCGGATACATGTCAAACTACGTGTGAATTAGCAGCAAGGTTAACGTTACTATTCCGTTACGTTACTGATATTTCATACAATAACCTAATAATACACTCAAGTGTAGCGGATCAATACGAATGACTACTATAGTATCGGCAAATACTGCGCTGACGAATAGACAAGTATTTCGAAAAAAATTACACTTAAGGCATTAGGCCACTCTAGGATTTTATAAAAATCATTTTTTTTTTGTTAAAAATGTACCTTAGTACCTATAAAATTATGTTTGAAAAGATTATGGGTGTGACAAATCTCGAAGTACTCAATTTTCGAATTCTAGCGCAACCCCTCTTGATTCATGGCGTCACTTTCTACTAACTTTAAACGCGTTTATATCAAAACTACATTTTTCAAGTCGGCCGGACTCATAACTCAAACTAATTTCAACCGATTCACTTGAAATTTTAACTGTATATTTAGAATAACATTTTCTGAGGCACTACGTAGGATTTTTTAATTATATTGCATAGTTCCTTTTTTATAAACAATTTTCTGACAATTGTCTCATGGCATTTTATAATTTTTGTTATAGAAATGGGCCATTTTGACAAAAAACAATATATAAAAAAAAATTCTACGTACTTCTATAGCTATTCTTATATATAATCGAAAAAACTTTAGTGTCTCATCATAACTGAAAAATTATAGGAGCTGTTGGTCCGGCCGTTGACCTTCCAGAAATAAAGGCCTCATCGGAAAAATGCTGCACAGTCGCCATTTTGACATGTATCGCTGAGAAAAAATGTTTTTGTATAGTCATTTACGTGTATAATAAAACCCCTATTTTGTAATTCCGATTTTTTTATAGTTTCGTTAAAAAAATCACGAATATGCCCTTTTTAGCCTCTAAAGTGGCCTAAGGAATTAATACTTATAGAGAGTGAATATATATTTTCAGTAATTTTCCACTTTGATATATACAATTTGGTCCAAACGTCGTGAATCAAACGAAGTGGGGAAGTAGCCAAAATAATTTTCAACCAAAGGCTGGTCCGTTTCTCAACGATACAGCTGTACAAAACTGTTCTCAACTGTACAAAAGAATTAATTTTTTTAAAAATTTACCATATGCCGATTATTTTATTGAAGATGTAGCTTGATGATGTGGCTTTCACATGGAAATGTAGTCTTCATCTTTGTCACCATGAGTTCTTAGAATAAAATGAATGTGTAATAACTTTTTGGATCATAGTTTTTCCCCTAGATTTTCATCATTGATTTGGAAAGAAAATAGTTCTACCGCGACTTTCACCTGTAGTAGGAAAGTTGGTCCATCTTGTGAGCATTCTAAAAAGATACAACTCATTGTGTTGTGACGTTGTTGATTTGCATTGGGAAAGCATTATTTAAAGGCAGAGCATTTATGGTGAGTACGTAAAAGAGAGGCGATACTAGCAAAACGTATTATCAGGTAGATAATATGTGACTCTTCAATTGAATCGGCGTTCATTCAGTTGTTCGCTTACTGCCTGCTTATCACTAGGGTTTTCATTCCGAAATTTGTTGTGTATTTGGTTATTTGGGCATTTGATGATTTAGATATCTAAACAGTTCAAAGCACCAAATGCACAACAAATTTTAGAATGAAAACCGTAGCAATAAGCAAACAACAAGCGAAACACTGAACAAACGACGATCCAATGAAAGAGTCACTAAGGCTGCGGGTTCATTGGCCCGCACCGTTGACGGCCCGGCTGGCGCCACTATTTTGAGCTCCTTAAGGTATAAAATCTAATGCGGCGCAAGCCAATGAACGCAAGCCATTGGCTTGCGTTATTAGCTACCTGAGAACCGGTTTTGCTAGTACCGCCTCCCTTCTATACGTACTCGCCATAAATGCTCTGCATTTAAATGATCTGTTCCCAATGCAAATTAACAACTGAAATTTGTTTGGCGGTAAATTCAACTTTCAAGCAAAACACTACCTTGCAGTGAATAAAAAACAATGGTAAAAAACTTCCGAGGGTCAGGGTTATGAGTTCTATCTTTTCAAAGTCCTCGTAAGGATTTTACGAGAACTAATAATGACAATTATGAAGACTACATTTTCATGCGAAAGCCACATCATCAGGCTACATCTTTTTTTAAACTAAGCCACATACGATAATCATTTTTTTTTAAATTATTTTCTACAATTGGGAACCGATCTTTTATAATATTGAAATAAAAAATGATAACTTTAGAATCGTTGAGAAACGCTGCAGCCTGGATATCACATCTTTGGATGGAAATGATCTTGGCTACCTCCCCACTTCGTTTGATCCACGACTTTTGGGCCACACTGTATTTGTTTGTGTGTATACAAAGATTTGGATTCGTAGGTGCTCACTTTAATTTATTTTACGAGTCCCGGTTTCGAATTTCCCGGTAAGAAAGCATTCGCAACAAAAAGCCACTGAGTAGTCATGATAATTTTGTCACGCATCATAGCTTGGGTCAAACTAATGAATAAGCGCGTCTTGAGCGAGCGAATCTGAATGAACATTTGAACAGGCGACAATGCGAATAATCGAGGTGAGAGCCAATCGAAACAATACGATAGCCATTGTTGTCCAAATAGTATGAATCTTTGTGAACTCCTTCGATGCAAGGCTACGCTAAATGAGATTCAATGTCTCTAGTCAGGAGAAAAACAACACGCAAATGCAGTCATGAGAAAAAAAAATAAAACATCTGTAAAAATGTATTCGCGTATTCGAGTTACGTGTTCAAATATATAGCGTTTCGCGACATTTCAACGAGTTCAGTCCGATCGGACGATTTCTTTGATTATACGGACGTACTGAATATTCAATCGCAAAGACCCCAAAGCCAACAGCTGTGCTGTGAAATTCGCATCAGTGAAACTCTAATCGCCGAAGCGAAGAAGTCTTCATTTCCCTGGACAATATTGAAAAAAAAAAAACAACTGTGTGGAAATGAAGAATGCGAGCTTCATCATGAGAAATGGAGCGACAATTTTACTGCTGACAGTGTTGATAGCTTTCACGGAATCGTTGACAGTTAACAAAAATAATTTCGATAATGAAACGGATATACGAGAATCGCGAGAAGAGGCGATGATGCGTTATCGTTTACCGAATAATACGATACCACGACTGTACAGAATCAACATAGAACCCAACATGACCGATGAAAATTTCTCGTGGAACGGCGAGTCTGCCATTGATTTTGAAGTTTTGAGAGCGACCACAATCGTTACGCTACACGCGTACGAAAATCTCGCAATAGATGAGAATTTCACAAGCCTTGTGGACTACGATGGTCACGAGTACAAGCCGATTGAACACAGTCGTGACAACGAGGTGGAGTTCTTGAAGCTCAACTTCGATCAAGATATTCCCGTTGGTAATTACAGCCTCAATCTCCGATACCATGGTGTGGATACGAAACGACTCGCTGGTTTCTACAAGGCATCTCATCCGTCGTCCGCTGACTTGTAAGTCGTCCCCAAATTAATGTGTTTCTGAAACGGAATAGACTACGGTCGCAATACAGTTAAATTGAATCACGTTAAGTTAAGGACAGAAGGATCGGAATTAATTTTCGAAAATTCGATTTAAATCGTTGGGGCCAAATTACCAAAACAATACCAAATAACTAAAATTCCTTGGCTGCTTTTCTTTGTATATTTTCGTTTGTATTCCCCGAGGAGAGTATCGTTATTTTTGCAATGTAAAAAGAACGTTGGTATTGATTCAACGAACTCGAAAAAAAGGGTTTTAAAAAATCATAGTGAGAAGCAATGAAAGAACAATCTCCGAAAAATAATCGAATGGATTTCCATTCCGAACGTAATAATTATTCGTCCTTCTTATTTCGTTGAAAATCATTTTTGAAAGTGGTCGGTGCGTAAGCTGGTAATTTCTTAGCGGAAAACTTTCATCACTCTCAGACCTATTGCCGCGACGCATTTCGAAGCGACAACTGCACGGCGTGCATTTCCATGCTGGGACGAGCCAGGTCTGAAAGCACGTTTCAAAATGTCGATTAAGCATGAACCAACATACAAGGCGATATCGAATATGCCCGAGATTGAAAAGATCACAACTGAGGATGGCAAGATTCTTACAACCTTCGACACAACTCCGGTCATGTCGACTTATCTGTTGTCCTTCGTTATATCTGATTACGAGAGCATCTCCAATGAATTTGGAAATGTAACCATGTGGGCTGAGAAATTGCAATTGGAAGAATTTCGACATATTTTGAATACTAGCCAAAAAGTTGTTGATTTCATGGAGGTCTACACTGGACTGAAATTCGGCGTTTCGAGAATAGGATCGGTGGTGATACCACTTTACGCAGCCGCCGCTACGGAACACTGGGGCTTAGTGAGTTACAGGTAAAAATCGAAAACACAGCCGCATTTAGAAGTATAATTACGAGTAATTCATTTACAATGAACCAGACATCTGGTTCATTGTGGACCATTTTTTATTGACTGCAGGCATGATCGAACTCATGGCCCGCAATAAACCTTTAATGTCGATAAAACTGGCGTGTAAGCTTTTCCAAATTATCCAATATTTTTTTAATGACTTTGTATAAAACGCGAATTATTTAACTCCATTGAAATAATTTGGATTACCGTTTCAAATTGCGCGTAAGACCATTGAGCTTGAAGAAAAATACTTGATTGCTAAAACTTGGTTGCAGCACTGAAAGAGTTAGGTTTAATCCATCGACTGACACGACTATGAAGCTGGATCGCATAAATTTATTAATAGCACACGAATTGTCACACTCGTGGTTCGGCAATCGTGTATCACCTCAATGGTGGAATGATCTCTGGCTCAACGAAGCATTCGCCGCATATTTTCAGTACATAATCATGGATCAGGTAAATGCGTTCACAGTGTATCTATTTTTTTGCTACGGACACTCGAATCTCGTTGCAATGACAACAATCCTTTGGAATGATTTTCACGATATTGTGATTACAGATTAACGGAAATTCAAACGATTCGGGACTATTCGTTGTTCGAAACAATCAACAAATTTCGTTCTTTTTGGATCTATACGAGAGTGATATCTACGTCAGATGGACACCGGTCACGAATATAGAAATTAGAAGATTGTTTGGACAGGTCACTTATCGTAAGGGTGGGTGTAAACATTTGCAGAGACCTCAGGGTATTTTTTTTTTATTGAGCCCACACGTCTATTGCGCGTGATTGACTTTCAAATGATCTGCTCCCATTCATATGCAACATACAACTATTTTCTTATTAATTGTGAACTGTACACTTCCCAAGGTACTCCTACAAGAAAAAAAAACGTTTTTTGTTCAAAGGTGCAGCAATTCTGCACATGTTTCGCAACGTCCTGACCGACGACGTATTCAGAGCGGGTATCCAAAAATTTCTGACCAGACAGTGAGTAGAACGAACCAGAGTTAACGTCTTCTTTTTATGAATAATATTTTGCGGCGAGATCGACATACACGGATCTTCGCTTTCGAGTTACTCAAGCTGGCTGGCCCAAACTTCACGAAAACATATAAAGTCATCGATTTATTTCAAAGCAAATAATGAATCAATAATCCAACGGTGAGTAAAAATTGTTTGGATCGGTATTTGCAGTTCTCACAAGGCAGTAGAAGCAGAAGACTTGATGACAGTCTTGCAAGAGGCCTACGACGAGAACGGCCATAGCAAAACTCCGGTAAATATCAAAGAAGCCATGATGAGCTGGCTCATGCAAACGGGATGTCCCGTTATCAATGTAACGCGAAATTATACCACCGGAGATACAGAAGTTACTCAAAGGAGTTCTCTCATCGAAGATACCGCGAAAAGATGGTGGGTACCATTGAATTACGCGACGAAGACAGATCCCAATTTTTCATCGACAACTCCATCGAATTGGATGAGTAACGCGGACGACATTGTGACAATCGGCGGTATCGACAAAAACGATTGGGTCATTTTCAACGTTCAAACTAGTGGTTAGTGCCAAGCTTCGGCCAGACGAATCTCGGATCCTGACCGAGCAAAATATCCTGATCTAATGATGAGTCACGTATGAACGTATCGATTGAAATCGTTAAATTCGGAATTCCATCTATACATATAAAAGATTTCCATGACTGACTGACTGACTGACGTATAGACAACGCACAGCCTAAACCAATAAAGATAAAAACATGAAATTCGGACGATATATTTCTTAGAAGATGTAGAGGTGCACTAAGAAAAGATTTTTCAACAATCAACTCTGAAGGAAGTGAAATGGGGTGTAAAAGGCCGTATGGAAAATTATATTGCTTGCAGTGCATCAACTTGAAACGGGGTATAAATATTCTTCAAAACAAATTAAAAAACGCAAATTTTGGAATTTTTTAAAACAACCCCTGATTAAGGGTGCGACGGGGTGTTGTAGTTTTTATGAGAATATTGAATGCGCTACCTTTATCTCAATGAAATTCGGAAGATATATTCCTTAAAGGGCGTAGAGGTGTACTAAGAAAGGATTTTTCGAAAGTCAACCCCTAAATGGATGAAATGGGATGCAAAAGTTTGTATGGAAGATTGTATTCCTTGCGTATATAAACTTGAAACTCGTTATAAATATTCTATAACAAAACGTATGATTTAGGATTTTTTTTAAGAACTCCTAATAAGGGGTGCAACTGGTAATGAAGTTTTCATGCGCCAAATTTAACGCGGGCGAAGCCGCGGGCGTAAGCTAATTAGTGATAAATGAGCTCGATAATACTGTTCGTTATTTCCTATATAATTTGATACTATATGCATCTATGGATTACATTATAATAATGTATGTGCATCTTGCATGGGTAACTTTTTCAACAGGCTATTATCGCGTGAACTACGACGATGAGAATTGGAAGAGGATCGTTGAATACATGAATACTGATAATTATAAAAATATCCATGTTATGAATCGTGCACAGCTCATAAACGATGTCCATCATCTTGCGCAGCAAGAACCCTCGCGTTACGGCAAACATTTTTGGCAGTTGACGAAATATTTAGCTCGCGAAGTCGAGTATATACCGTGGCATGTTGCAAAGACTGCTATTGAATCCTACAACAAATTACTGAGCGGCACGAAAATTCACGATATGTTTCAGGTCAGATTATATTCACATAGATTGAGGTTGAGAAGTTTTGGACTCGTTTTTTTTTGGGTTTTATGAATCGAACAGTATTAACAAAATTTTCAATATTATTAAGATCGTTATCCTATTGCAATACATTTTAGAAATGAATCTGAACTCTCCAAATTAAAAAGTATGAAGAAAAACAAATGTATTTTTATAGACTAATGATTTTCATTTGAAATAAATGAATTTTAATTGCATAATTCTCATTAAAAGTTCTATTCGATTGAGCGAATTGAATGGAACCTTTTGTGGTAAGAAAATAATTGAAATGCACCTATGAAAAATTAACAGAAATACATATTGGGCCTGGCGAATAGTCTTATTGAGAAAGTGGGATATGAGACCCGACTGGACGATCACTACATGACGAAATTGTCGAAGGAAGATTTGGTTGAATGGGCGTGTGTATTGGGTCACGCCGGATGCACCGATTTCTCGGCTCGAAGACTTCTTCACTACATCGAAGATCCCACAAATAATCGGCAAGTTCGCGTTTTTTTATTTATTGAGCAACGACCATCGCATTTCCAAAGGCTACGAACTTCGTAAAATCTTCAAAATATAATTTCTATTATTTCTCAATACGAGCATAGGAGGCAGCAGCAACTGCTTTCACTTTAAATCGTTATAGTGATTACGTCCTCTCATACTGCGGAGAGATAAAAGTGTTCGAAAAACAGAAAAAAAATATTGATACGAATAAATTGAATGGAAGGTGATGCAGGATTAACTGGTTCGCAGATTGCATCCGGACAATAAAGTGGCAATCTTTTGTGCCGGTCTCCGAGGACTGAACGGCACATCGACGAAACGGGTCATGGACTGGGCCCTCGAGAACGATAGAGATGTATTAATGGAGAATCTCGGTTGCACAGAGAATCACGAGTTTCATCGAACTCTTTTAAACTCACTGGACAACGATAACTTAGAATTATTTTTCCGGACTCTGGCTACGGTATCGCAGAGTAGCGATGAAAATTTCAATTTCGCCATTGATTTCTTATTGGAAAAGCATCGAAAAGGCCCCTTTTGCATTGTCAATCGATTTTTAAAATTTATTTTTAGCGATCCTTTTCATTTTTCGGATCAGCTAGTCTACTTCATAATGAAATATATTGCTCCATCCGTCAAAACGAATTCTCGTCTAGAAAAGGTACATACGGGCAGTGGAAATCAAAGTTCAAGTAAATCTTCAAGAGCGCGGTGTGTGTGAAGTTTTAGTAATTTATTTCTCAATACGATTTATTACAGTACAAGAAAATTTTGGAACTCGATACTATCGCGAACAACGGGCAAAAATCAAGAACATCGCTACTGATTGAGGCTGAGTTGAACGTGGCGCAAGCAGAAATAAATACTGCTAATCTCCAATTATTGTGGGATCACCAACTGTTTCCCGATAACTTGGTAAATAATTCGAGCATCAGTAGTCATTGAGGTTGTGATAATTTTGTTTTCGTTTGAATAATCCAGAATCTTAAGTAGGGAAATAAATCAATCGAATCTCTGATGTATTCAGCAGTAATGAAATCCATAAATCCATCAATACCTTTGTACGAATATACTCCTTTTTCAGAACCGATTAAATAATGTGTATGCAATCGATTCGTGTAAACAATTGTCTACTGAAAAATAAAACACTAGAATCGAATATCCATGCTGCCTTATATTTATGCAATAAATGTTTTCCACATAAAATATTTTCGGATTAAGTCCATCAGCAATTCTACTGTACCATTTTTTCATCAACTGAATGTTAAAAAAAAAAAAATTTCCTTCCCTATATGTGTGAATATACATCAGACATAAAGAGGTGGAAGAGCCGAAAATTCTCCGATTCTAACTGAAAGCTTAATCTCACGTTAGTAAGGCGGAAAAAAGAATTCATTGATAACATCAATTTATTACGTACAGCACAAGCGAATGTAATATTTTTTTCCAAAACTCATAGTGCTCAATTGATTTGAGTTTAGAATCTAAATATCTTGGAACAATTTAACGAGCAGAGTATTTTTCATATTTATTAATTCGATCTCTGTAATCCGATCGCTCCACGAAATTTTTGCGACGTGTGATACAGCCCACATCGATTATTACATATTAGAAATCATTTCGTTCTATTGCGACACTCAATCCCGGTATGGATAAATTTCTAAGGACGTGTGAGTGTCTATTGAATGCTGGCAATCTAACCAACTTGACAAAGTAATTACTTAATTCGCGGCACTGGCTACAGAAATTCTAAATTGCAAGTTACTACGAGACACGTCGGACGTACAAAGCTTATAAAGTTTCTTACATTTCGACGAGCACGACAGTGCGCTCGAGTTGAAAGTGGCGCGTCCAGCCTCGTGCGAAACTACGAAAATCTCGTTAGGTATTTATGGATAATTTTGATAAAATTAGACTCATCGCATCGGTACCGAATTTATTGTTTTATCAATAATAACAGTCTCGAGTTTCGTCATTGATTGAAAATCCAAAAATCATTAAAACAAACATGATAAACTTAGAAGTATTTAGGTAGAAAAGTAATCGATAAGAAAATGTTTTCTTCTTTTACCGTCGATTGTTATTTCATTCTTATCAGACTAATCGACATAAGTATGAATACACAAATTATTTGTTTATTGATTAATTATTTATTGAGGATGTGTCGTGTCATTCTATTTCCACAACGCGAAAAATATTGAGTAATTGCAATCTATTAAACGTAGTTGATAAATCATTTATTTTCAAATAAAAATAAATTCATGTAAATAAAGTGACTTCGTATAATATTGAGGTCAAGAAGAGCCCTACCGAATAAGATAGAGGTCATACGCTATTCACACAGCCTTTGGGCCTAATTGAGGAGTTTGAGAATTGTTTCGTCCTTCATGTTGCCTCCATTTTTCGTTTCAATTGTCATTGCACTTCTCTACGACATTTTCTTTTCAAAAACAATTTACAGCGATATGAAGAGCCAAAAACTCCGCGAGTGTTTCACCCTATTTTTGCTACTGCTATTGCACAGCGAGAGTACTGCTGGAACGGAAAATAATAAAAACAATAAAAATGAGACGTTGCAACGTCGTCTGCCAAGAGTCGCAACACCGACGTCCTACGAAATAAAACTAGTGCTCGAAATGGCCGAGAATAATTTTACGTTCAACGGCGAATCAAGGATAAACGTGACGATTTACGATACGACGAGAAATTTGACACTTCACAGCAAGGATCTGCGTATAGATGAGAATTTCACGAGTCTCATTGGCAGTAACGAACTTGAACACAAACCTATCAAGCACACATACGAGGAACCAACTAATTTTCTCATAATTCAATTCGACACGTTGCTCGCTTCTGGAAATTATACACTTAATCTCAAGTATGCCGGCTGCATGCCGAGTGTACCGGAAGGAATCTATAACAGCTCGTACATGAACGAGGAGGGCGAAAAAGTGTGCGTAGAGTCGACTTATTATTTTCTTTCCGTCGCCTATGACTTTTAATATGATAAAATATTTTTCTAACGCTTTGCGTTGTAAGGAGAGTTTGATATTTGAATGTTATTAATCTGTGAACCTCATCTGTCAATGTCATCATACCTTCCTGTTGCTGTCAATGACAAATGAATGAAATGGAAAAAATGCTTTGCTAGTAATTTGGGTCGTACGCTTAACTTGCACTAGTAGTTAGAAAATTGATTCTGTTGTATATTTCAATATCAAAATTTTTATTCTTTCCTCCGTAATTCAAGCAGAATCTTGTATGCTAATTGTATCGATCTCTGAACACCAAGTACGCCTAAAATCGAGAAAACGGCATATTTATTATTCTATGTCATAGATATAAAGTATAAAGAATAAACAAATGTGCCCACGCAGATGGTTGGTGGCAACGAAATTTACTCAATTGCACGCCCGCCGAGCTTTTCCCTGCTGGGACGAGCCCGATCTAAAAGCGACGTTCAATTTATCCGTAAAGCACAATCCAAACTACACGGCTGTGTCAAACATGCCGATACGCGAGAAATTCATGGATTTGGATGGCAAACAATGGACCCACTTTGGCGTCACGCCGTCGATGTCAACTTATCTTTTGGCTTTCGTCGTTTCCGATTTTGATTGTCTTCGCGACAATCATGATAAGTTCAACGTGTGCGGCAGAAAAAACATTTTACCGTATCTCAAGCATTCGCGCTACGTCAGTAAACGGGCACTTGAACTTTTGGGCGAATACATGGATTACAAGTTCAATTTACCAAAAATGGATCAATACGCGGTACCGGATGCCACGACGGGCGCCACAGAAAATTGGGGTCTCATTATATATCGGTAATCGATCTGAATTGTTTCGTTGTACTTGGACGTGAAGAAAATTAATAAATTAATTGCCATATCATTTGTATATATTCTTTTTGAATTTGCGTCATTTGAAATTCGAAATATTTTCAGTGAATCGTCGTTCGCCTATGAGCCATTCGTCAATCCGATTTCCGGCAAAGAATACGTCACACTGACGGTCGTGCACGAATTAGCGCATCAGTGGATCGGTAACCTGGTAACACCGGTATCGTGGAAATATTCATGGATCAAAGAGGGCTTGCCGACTTATCTCCAATATTATATCGTCGACAAGGTGAGCACTGAATTTTACGGATCGAGTTATTTCTTTACGGATTCAACGTCCATGATGATTTTTCAGTTGTTTCCCGATTGGCGGCAAATGGACATGTTCGTTTCGCGAGTCATCCAGGAAACAGCCTTTAATTTTGACAATACCGATTATTATAAGCCTCTCGAGTGGGAATCCGATAACCCCGTCGACATACGGAACAAATTTTCACCACAAATTTACAATAGAGGTTGTATACATGTAGCTTCGGTGAATTCTGACAATGTTATCTATATTATATATAATATAATGGGTAGATGGATGGATGGACATATAATGAATCACGTGACATTTTAGGTGCTGCTATATTTCACATGATGTCGAACATCTTGACCGAGCCTACATTCAAAGCTGGAGTCGTCAAATTCGTAAAACAGAAGTGAGTTATTTTATGAAAGTTTTATGAACCTGAGCAACGATTGATTGCTATCATTTATACATATAAAACAGTAACGTTACTGACTAACTGACTGACCGAATGAGTGACTGCCTCATAGACAACGCACAGCCTAAACATCTGAAAATAGAATCATGACATTCGAAAGATATGTTCCTTAGAAGGTGTAGAGGTGCACTAAGAAAGAAATTTCGAAAATCAACTCCTAAGGGGGTGAAATGGGGTGTAAAAATTGGTATGGAAAATTGTTTTCCTTGCGTGTATCAACTTGAAACTTGGTAAAAATATTCTTCAAACAAAATCATGAAACACATATTTTAAGATTAAAAAAAAAACCTCCAATTAGAAATGCAACGGGGTGTCGAAGTTTGTATGGGAAAATCGAATTTTCTTCTTTTATCGCAATATAATTCGGAAGGTATGTTCTTTAAAGGGTAAAGGAGGTGCACTAGGAAATGATTAGCTTCTCGCATGGTCAACCATATGCAGGCTGTTCGAGAGCATCGTGTGCACAAAACTTGAATGTGCTTCCCGAAGACCATAAATCATACAATGTTGCTTACAGAACTATATTGTAAAGCCATATAGCCATAACGCTGTATTCTGTAGACAACAATGACATTGAGTACTTGAGTTGTTGAAGGTTGGCACTTTGATACTACTATTTCAATAATTACCATCCCTTACCTCAGTCAGTCAGTCTACCACCGTGCCAGCGAAATATGAAATTGTACCTTCTTTCTTTATTTCTTACGTTTTTCCTCTCTTTGTTTATCGCTTCTCTTGATCAAATCTTAAAGTCCACGCGGACGAAGTCACGAGAAAAAGCTAGTTTTTTCTAAATATTCTCCTAATATGATTATTCTGTGGATCATCCGTTGATATTATAGCGAGTACGGTTCCATAAATTCGGACGATCTCTGGAGCGCAATGCAATCGGTCTACAACGAGAGAAACAGAGAATCGAGCAAGCCTCTATCGATAAAGACGATCATGATAGGATGGGTCGAGCAACAAGGCTACCCCATTATAAATGTGACGAGAGATTACGAGACGGGAAAAGTTACGATAACACAGGAGGGAAATCTCGAAGGGTACAAAGCCAATCGCTGGTGGATACCGATCAATTTTGCGACAAAATCAAATTTAAATTTCGATAATACGGCACCGACACACTGGCTTGAGCCTGGCGACGAGAGCCTCGTTATAGACGGTATTGGGCATGATGATTGGATCATCGTCAATATTCAACTATTGGGTAAAGTGTGTTTTGTGTCCTGTTAATTGCCGATCGAAGAGTTTGCTATTGTCTCCTAACCTTTTTACTCGTTCCATCAGAGTTTCAGTTTATTTGCGTTGGTGTTCACTTTTTTTCAGCGACAATTAAGATTCCCATAAATTGAGTGTAGAAAGTTTAGATCAATCGTTAAATAGTAGGTGAAAAAGAATATATTTGGTAAACAATATTAAAACTCCATGTAGCTATTCTGCCTATATTTCAAACGTCTCAATTAAATTTTAATTCAACGAAGTACCGATGAATTATTTTACGCTATTTTTCCCATATAATAGAATTCAATGATTTTTGAATTACTTGGTAATTGATTAGATAAAAATTTTACTGTTATTTTCTCGGCTATTTCGAATTAGGATATTATCGCGTGAATTACGATACGAAAAACTGGAAGAAAATAGCACTATGGATGAATACCGAAACGTACGAAAAGATACCCGTTCGTACTCGTGCTCAATTGATCAATGATTTGTCGTACATGGTGACATCGGGACGTGAAAATTACACGACATTCCTCGATCTCGTGAGCTATCTCAATCGCGAGGACGATTTTCAGCCCTGGTTTCCGACATTTCACGCAATAAGAAAGCTCAGAGGAACGATGTACGACGAGCAAGTCGATGAAGAGCTGAAGGTGATAATATCTTCCATTGCTACCTCGAGAGAATAAAATTATTCACCTAATGAACTAATCGTGATAAATTGTAAAATATTAAAAACTAATCTTCCATCGGGTTCTTTTAGGCTCAATTTCAAAATATGCTTCATTAATTTCATTAAAAGGAACTTATTGAAAATATTGCCCAATGTAAATTTGAACATATAAAAATTAAATATTTTGTTCTACGGATTTATTTAATTTTATTGTTGCAGAAATTCATACGTGGATTAATGCAAAAAGTTCTAAAGAAAATCGGTTTTGAGGATCGCAGCAAGTACGACTGGGTGAACAAATACAAAGCGATTTACGACAAATTGGACAGTGCAACAAAGGTAAGTAACCGTTCATAGTTATTTTTAATCGTTGCTGTACTATTACACAATTTAGTTATAATAACTATTTATTATAACTAAATATACTTTCCAATATTTCTCCGTACCCACTTGTGGGCTTTTACCACCCCTCTCCTTATGGACTCACCAAGGTGTTGCCCACAGCTCTTCTGCACTACTGTATAACGTTTGCATGAGGGCACAGGGAAACTGGGAAATACCTGTGCCGATACAGGTGGCCATATTTTACTAGGTTCCGGTTGCGTTCCCATTGGTAATTCAGTAAAACTGTCATGGGTAACCGCGCGATACATTACGCGGCCAAGTAGCCACCCATCCAACTATTGACCCAGGCCAATGCTTCTCAATTTGACAGACCGCGTCTCCTCTACTATCGTCTTGTAACGACTTACGTCATTTAAATGTAAATATTTCCAGAGACTCGTACCAACGGAAAAAGCACTCGAGAAGATCTACAAATTCGAAGACTTTTTGCCGAGGCGTTTCCGCGGGAAGTTTCTATCGTTTGCTTGTAGTCTCGGCGACAAATTGTGCAAGACCGCGGCGCTGACTCAACTTCGTGCCAATCTTGAAAACCCGACAGAAAATCCGTACGTTTAGTATACAAGTAATTCGCCCATCCCCCGATATTAATGTATTCCTTTCACGAACCCAAATATTTAACAATTAATTGATTTTCGTCTACAATTGAGTAAAAATACGTCACAGTGTACTGGTGAAATTTCACACCAAGTTGCCGAACTTTTAAAAAAAAATTGCCACTTAAAAAATCGTCTAGTTTATGCAGCTATTTATGGAAATGACATTCTGGTCACATTCATATCTAGTAATTTATATACTGAATAACTCTAGATATCTGATATGGAGATATATAACTCCTTTAGGCATGTCAAAATTCTAAAAATTCTGAAACGTCATTAAAAACATGGGGCCTCCGAATGTTTAAAAAAAATATTAATTATAAAACAGAAAATGTGACTAGCGAAAGAATTTTCGTAACCGCGACTTCTCAGAGAACATGTAAAAATGTCTAAATCTACAAAATTTATACGAAATTTTTCATTTTAGTTCATCATTGGCTATAATAATTTATTGTAACTTATTTTTAATGAGCGCCACTGTAATCTACTAATGATTCGAAAGGGCTTATGCGCCCACAAAATATGGCCCACCTCTAAAGGAATACCTTAAACATTTATATTTTAAAGCAACGCCGTGAATTTTAAGGTCGAAATTAAAGCGAAAAAAAAAATAAAAAAATAAAATTCATTCCTGCATTGGTGGAATTACGGCGAACACAACGCGCCCGTAACTTGGTTCATTTATTTGCAGTATATCGCCGGATCTCGTGGGATGGGTCAATTGTTGCGGCGCCGAAACTTTGGAGGAGGAATTGATGAGAAGTATCAACGGCTCGGACATTAAGTACGTGGGTTACCTCGGTTGTTCATCCAATAAAACGGTGCTGCGTGAATACGTGGAGAAAATTCTTGCTGGAGAATTGAACGCTACCGACAAGCAAACTCGTATAGCGTTCGCGTTTCTCGCCGAGGATGGATCGCAGAATTTTCATCGAGCCTGGAATTATCTCACCGAACATTTCGATACCATTTACAAATAGTAAGTACTCTTAAAATAACAAATAAAAACTATATATCTAAACAAAATGGACAATAAGCAAAATTTAATTTTTGGACATCGTCCGGTAGCCTCACATGATCACCAATCATTCACATCTTCCGTCTAGCAATTTTGAGAACGAATCTTTATCGACCATTTTTGTTCAAAAGCTTTGAGAAAGAATTGCCGGAGCAAAAATCCTCAACACAAACGACAAACGGGGCGGTATCGATCTTGAATCATTACATCTGGAGAAGTCGCACACGCGAACAGATGAATAAGGTACGAAAATAATTACAAAAAATATCGATGCGTCATCTTGAAGAAAAAAAAAAAGAAAAACAAACAGTAATGTGTACTCCTATTACTGATAATGGATGAGTTTTTTGCAGATAAGAGAGTTCGTTGCACAGGAGTCGTCCCGAATACCTCCGTGGATAGAGGACAGAATAACCGAGCAGATGAAAAAAATTCAATGGAGCGAGGAGAATGCGCCGATATTGGGTGAATGGCTTCACGATAATTTGTTGACCAAATCTGAATAATTCCAATTTATCGAGCTCGGTAAAATAACATACGGGATTCCACGATTGCTGGTCTCGATAATTATTTTTATCCACTATATACGACGAATAAAATACGAGTTTATTTGATTATTTCCTCCGCTAATGTTGGAAGTCTCACAAAAATATATGCAGCTTTTAAAACAGTCAACATTTAAGGTAGAAGTGAAGCAGGTCATCGAGGGAGGGGGGAATGGTCAACTTGTGGCAGCGCGAAAATACTTTCCCATTGTAAAAATAATATTTAATCACCACAATAAATTAAACCATCAAATAATGTACGAAACGTCTGTCAGAGCGTTTTTTTTCATTCAATCATTCCTCTAGCCAATATTTATATTACTTTTAATAATTCGAACGAATTAATTTATTGGCAATAGGTAAGAAGTTGCAATCAATTTCAAATCGGAATCGAATCTCTTGATAAGTCCGACACTTTTAAATTTTATGAAAGTACTGCGTAAAATGTTCGCGTAAGTTGATAAGACGACTCTATAGCGAAGTTGACGATGCAGAAATAATCATCAATCATTTCGATCAGTTTTCGAGATCAATGGAAATAAGAGGAAAAAAAACAATCGTGTTTATAAACAAATCGTCATCGGGATGAAAATATGCAATATCATTTACGCCACTAGATATATGCATTATCAAAGCGTTTCGAGATAACAGGTGCTTTTGATATCATCCTACTCATCCACATAATTCCTCTTCAAATGTAAACAAGCATCTCCTCTTTGTAATACGAACTCCTCGCTCATCCGCTCCAACATTGCATAATTATTTCACAATTGAAATGACAACGTAATTTATTGGTGCACTCATTTTACACAAGCGGTGAAAAATGTGAATTCAGGTTTTCTCTATTCGTTGCTTCAATTATGATAAATTTCTGGACGGTATCATTCGCGACGTCATTAGACGTTTTCCAATTTCACAATGTTCACGTGAAATCGATCAGTATGAGACTTTGGACTCAAAATATATCAAACCTGAATTGTTCTACGTCAAATCTCTGTCACCCTTTTTTTTTTAAATTGATGAATCGCCGCGTGAACCACTATCGTAAAAACCGCAAGACCTAAACGTTATCAAATTACTTATCATCGATCGGACGTTATCGAGTGAAAAAAAAACTAAAGCAGAATTTCTGAATGTGTACACGTTATCTGCGCAGTTAGTATTTTATAACAAGTTTTTCAATAATACGATTTGAATCATCTTCATGTATTTTATAAATGCATAGATAAACCTCTCGATGACGCGAAGTATCAATTTCGGCAATGTGTCATTGTCAAAAGCGACAAGATACGTATACTTGGAAGAAGGAAAACAAAAATAAGAATATATTTCAAATGAACTGTCGATGTATTCGACAGTTCACTTGCTGTCGATAAATTCGTTGACTATGAACAATGAGCCGAAAAAAAAAGGTCGGATGGTCGCTTGCAGAGATAAGATATTAAGAACGACCTTATAAGAGTTCGATGATACTTTATCGTTGGTTCATTCCCAGATTTGGCATCGTTCGAACAGCGTGTTCTGTGGATTCTTGTTCTTGCTTTTATTTTCAATTGTTCATTCCTAAAGAATTTTCACGACTGTCGGACTTGCGAGTCACATCGGCATACTTTCGCGTAAACAGAAAACGTTTAATCAGACGTTACAGAAGCGCGCCGGCGATTGACCCGATGTCAATCCCGAAAGAACTTAAATAATTGTGCTCATCGATCTTGCTTCACGTGTTCACGAGATGCCTCCTGCACGGCAGAATTCTCGAAGGTTGGCGTTTTAAAATCCGTGAAAATCAATGCGACGACGTTTACATCAGTGGCCAAAGTTTAATCACGGATTATTGGCTTGTTCGTGAGGGAAAGAAAGCAGGTAAAACAATATTGATAAACGGAGCGTACGTGATCAAACACATCAACCTAGATAAAGTACATACGAGCGGGAGATAAAATAAACAATAAGTTGAGAATTAGAACAACAGGTAGAAATAACGAAGAGCAAACGTGTCCGTGTTCGTGATTTTTCAATAATTATTTAACGACAATTCACTTATATTTTCTATGGCAAAAATGGCACTGGTCGTTCCGAAGATTTAACAAGTGTTTTGTAAAGTTCATCTGCAACTTTCCACAATCAAGCAACAAAAGTTTCAAACATGCTTCATTAGATCCGCAAAACGCACGGTAAATATTGAAAAAAACGTGCGTGACCATTTATTTGTAGAAACATCGACCAGTTTGTGGCTCGCCCAGGAGGAAGAAATTCATTTTTATTTTCTATCGGCGAATTCTTAACAGTAATAAGGTTCAATTTCAGATTTCACGATTTTACATAGAAAAACTATATTGTGAACCATATTTATTGTAGGTAAAATGTTTGCTTGTAAAATAAACTAACGTCCACGAAAGAAGACTGGTCTGAGCCGTTTTTTTTTCACGAGAAAAGAAAATGCAATAGACAAATAAAAATAGCCAGTCTGGCGATTCACAGATTATCGATCGAGCTATCGACGAACCACAAAATTGTCTATCAATATTGTCAGGTCAATTGCTTCATAACTGCAGCTAACATATAATTTGATTATAAAAAAATATACTTCTCTACCTCGCAATATCCTGACGATAATCCCCAAATTGTCTTATCGCTATATAAAAAGCGTTATCACTCTTCTCGATTTTGGTTTCATGCAATCATTACAAAAAGAAGCCGAACAATGGAATTTCGAAGCGATAACTCGATCTAAGAATTTCCTGTGGAGATATGATCAAACAAAGTATCCTGTCATGTCAGACGTTGTAGTTGTTAGTGTAAAGGCTTTGATACACTCCACAAACAATCCGTATTGGTGACATCAATATCCCCGATATATATATTTTTTCTATTTGCTTTGTCGCCTATCTTAAAGTAGTGACTTTTTTCCTTAAGCCCTTGCTTTAT
The DNA here is from genome assembly GCA_963932345.1 of Ophion ventricosus. NCBI lineage: Eukaryota > Metazoa > Arthropoda > Insecta > Hymenoptera > Ichneumonidae > Ophion > Ophion ventricosus. The sequence continues at coordinate 11,308,039 of OZ010713.1, forward strand.
GATTTACAGATTCGAAAAGTTTCAGAACAGTTGCTATCGTTTCTCTGGCAGAATGAGTTCCATATGGGGCTCGGTTCTTGTGCTGGCCGTCTTGACGGTTTTATCATTTTCTTCCGTTGAAGGAGACTTCCAACAGGACAAAAATAATGACTCGAGAAGTATGAAAGGGTCGAAGGAAGAAATTAATTACCGTCTACCAACTTCGATTATACCCAAGTCGTATGAAATTTTGTTGAACGTGCCGTACAAAGAAAAATTCACGGTTTTCGACGGTTCAGTTATCATTCAAGCGTTTGTTGAAACACCGACCAACAAGGTGGTGTTTCATGTGGGCAAGATGAAAATAATAACCGCTAAGATCACTTTGGTGCCAAAAAAATCGATAATATCTCATAACACGACATATGATCCAGTAACCGAAAAATATACAATATTATTGGATTCGGAGCTTTCGGCGAAACAAGATATAGTCATCGCCATTAAATACAATGGAACCTTCAGAGATGATATGATCGGATTCTATCGAAGTTCTTACATCAATAAGAAAGGTGACACCAGGTATGTCTGAGAATAATTTTTAGGATGTTTGTACACTTTTTTAAATATTGAAGAATTGAAGAAAGGTAAAAAGATTTAATTAACAGATGGCTGGCCGCCACTCAGTTTCAATCCATCCACGCGAGACACGTTTTTCCTTGCTTCGACGAACCGAGCTTCAAAGCGAAATTTACGCTTCGAATACTAAAGCCAAAGGACCTTCAATGTTTAAGCAACATGCCGCTCGTGGAATCGAAAGAAATACCGTGAGTTACTCATCTAAATTGCGCGCTATAGACCAAGAGAAGGCTTCTCATTTATAATATGATTTTCATTGAAGTCTTGCTTGATCTATTGCAAGATACAGTTCGAGTAACTTCAACAATTCCTGCACAAACATGTTGAATGACTTTGGAATAATTAGATCCAGAGTGGAAGTTAACATTTTTTTTCCTTCTGTTTATTGCAAAAAACCAAACTGTCAATTTGTTAGGGGTGACCTCGTGTGGGATTCGTTCGGTGAGACGGTTCCCATGTCCACTTATCTCGTGGCGTTCGTCATTTCCGACTTTGTACATTTGGAAAACAAAGAGCAAAACTTTGCCGTTTGGGCACGACCTGACGCGATCAACGAGGCGCACTATGCTCTCGAGGTTGGGCCCCGTGCACTACGCTATCTCTCAAAGCTCTTCGGCATGCCCTATCAACTCGATAAAATGGATATGGTGGCTGTGCCAGATTTTGCAGCAGGTGCAATGGAAAATTGGGGCATCATCACGTATCGCGAAGCACGAATGCTGTACAACGAGGAAGTCTCATCCGTTTGGTCGCAGCAGAAAATCGCTTCGGTCATTGTTCATGAATCGGTTCATATGTGGTTCGGAAATTTGGTCACTCCTGAGTGGTGGGGCTGTCTTTGGCTCAGCGAAGGTTTCGCTAGGTATTACGAGTATATGGCAACCGGTAAGGTAAGTTCGAGGTCGAGATTTTTCTGTTCCAAAACCTTCAATTTCCAAATAGACAAACAGATTTTTTTAAATCAATTTTTAGTCAATACGTTCCCGAAGGCAGAATTGATAATTTTGTACGCTTAAGTTACAATTGATGATACCAATTTATAATTTCTTTTGACTCTGTATAATTTTTTAAAAACAAGCTCGAACCAAGTTGGAAGATGGAGCAGCAATTCGTCGTCGACGAATTACAAACAGTGTTTGCGATAGATGCGTTGGATTCTGCAAATCCGATGACAAGAAGCGTTTCCAATGTGGAGGAAATAGGAACATCCGGAGATACGATAACATATGCGAAAGCTGCCAGTGTGATACGAATGATGGAGCTCAGTTTCGGATCTGAAGTATTCAGCCAAGCTCTACAGGAGTATCTCAACTCGAAGTAAGCTAATACATATATACATAATACATTTCTTTTCAATCGAACAGTTTTAAAAACTCACATGGGAACAATCTCGAAATGAAAACTGGGTTCTAGCCGAATAAAAATACAAAGATTATTCTGCTCATCTTTCGTGTCGAGCCAAATCTTAGTTTTTCATTGATTTACTTTCTCTTTATATGCAAAAACGTATAATCAACATGTTTTCTAGAAAAAAATGTACAATTAAAGTAATTGAAGGACCTAACTGACGGAACTCAACATACGAATTCTGGTATATTGAATTCCATCAGTTGGGTCCTCCAATTAATTCAATTGTATAATTTTTCTTTAGTCACTTAGTAGCTAATTGTCAATGATAATCTGTCCTAATTAGAAAGTACACGTCTGCGAGTCCGGAGGATTTATGGTCGGCTTTGCAGCATCAGGCTGATGAGAAAAATCTTGAATTAAGAGAATCAGTGGAGACGATCATGAATACGTGGACGAAACAAGCCGGATTTCCCGTTTTGTCGGTGAACATCTCAAATGGAACCGCATATCTGAATCAGGAACGATTTTTCCTGCGAAATCCAAATTCCTCACCAATTCACCTTATTTGGCGGATACCGATTACGTGGACAAGTGGACGGGAACGTAATTTCGATTCAACCAGTCCAAGACTTTGGCTTGGATCAAAAACCGCCACTATCGATCTATCGAGCGACGGGGAGTACGATGACGATTGGGTCATTTTCAATATTCAAGAAGCTGGCTACTACCGAGTTAACTATGACAAAGACTCCTGGGAACGGATAATAGGCATTTTGATGAGCGAACGCTTCGAGGATATTCATGAAATTAATCGCGCAGCCATTGTTGACGATTTGTTGAATCTTGCGAGAGCGAATCTGCTGGATTACGACACTGCGTTATCGGGATTGAATTACATGAAACAGGAAACGAATTATCTTCCATTCAAAGCAGCATTCGCGGGTCTTGAATATCTGCACAAACGTTTCGCTGGGAAACCGAATTACGACTACATCAGGGTGAGAATATCACCACTTCACGAACTTTTCCACAATTCCAATCATATATCATATAAAATCTTCGTAATATCTTCTGTCTTCTACCAAACTATTTTTACTTTCAAACTTGTCATAATGAAAAATTACCGTTTCAGAATCATTCACTGTCCATCGTAACGAATATCTACGAGAATTTGGGCTACGAAGACCGTCCCAATGATGACAGACTTACTATTTTGTTACGACAAAAAGTCAATAATTGGGCCTGCAAGCTCGATCACGAGAGATGCATAGATAAATCACTTTTCTACTTTACCGAGTGGAAGAACAAATCAAAACCGTGAGTTTAGATATAAAAAAAAGCACACAAACTGATTGTTCAGTATTCCGTAATACAAAATTATGGAACGTGAAATTTTATATCTTTCAGCATAGCCAAAAATCAAAGAGAAGCAGCCTATTGCACTGCTATACGATATGGAAGTTCGGAAGATTGGAATTTCTTGTGGGATCAATATGTCAAATCGAACTGTGCCACGGAACAAATAGTGATCTTGGGAGCTCTAGGGTGCAGCCGAAATACCACAATCCTGCAAAAGTAGGTATTTAGAATAGTTTAAGGAGGGAAGGAACACCTCTGATCTATGTATGAAGACGTAGATATATATATATTTTTTAATTACTTACACAAAGGGTAGTTATCAATCCAAGTTGAAATAAATTTCATTAGGCTTGTTAGTTTACAGAATAAGATTCAAATAACAGCTTTGATTTCTTTCACAGCTATTTGCTGAAAGCGATCACGCATTTCCACGACAGCCGAATCCGCAAACAGGACAGCACCACAGTATTCAATGCCGTTTATTCATCCAGCTCCTCCAATGCTGGATACATCTTGAAATTCGTTCGCAAATATTTTCCCATCATGAAACAGTAGTAAGCACCAAAAAAAAACTATGATTTCTAATGAGCCTAATCAGGGCTTCGAAAACAATTCGTTAGATACGGAGAAAATACCGAAGACTTCGTTTGCAATAATTATTTTTAAATAAAAATGATTTTGACGTTCTCTTTGATGTTCATTGATACAGTGCATTTCTCGCTATTGGCATCCTGGCTGCCTCAACAATGCCTGCTGTACTTTATGAATCTTGCGTTATTGATTTATGAGCTGAATTTAAGTGATTACCAAAATTTTAGTGACGGCGGTTACGGAATCGTCGACACGGTATTGACCGGAGCTTCGAGGTATTTTTCCACCAAAGAATTAGTCGCCGAATTCGAAAAACTCGTGAATGACCATGCAGCGGAATTCGCGACTATCTTGAAGTCATTGAAAGCGGCTCTGAATGTGGCAAAGTACGAGCTAGAGTGGTACGAGGAGAACGAGCCTGATATAATGAAGTGGATGTCGAGAAATAGCAAAAGCGGCGATGATACCAGTAATACAACCGATTATCGATTGCCAAAAAGTATTTTGCCCGAGAATTATGAAATCAAAGTTACGCCCTACATCGAGGAAGGGAAGTTCACGTTTGACGGTAGCGTGAAAATAACCGCGAGGGTGGTCGAGAATACGACGAAAATCATTCTCCACGCTGACGAAATCGTCTTGCATTCCGTTATCGTGCGAGCCGACGAAAAGATTCTCGAAATGAAGAAGATTCATCGAGAACCAAAATATCATTTTTGGACTATAGATTTCGTGGATTATCTGACCGTTGGTAAAAGCCTTTCGATCGAGATTGATTACGTGGGCAAATTAAATACTGCGATGCGTGGCTTTTATAGAAGCTCGTACGTCGATGATTCTGGCACGACAAGGTAAATAAACTGCTCGTTTAGGGTGTGCTGAAGCAATTTCATGAAATATTGGCAAAGGTTTAAATCACGAGCTCAACTCGAGAGAACAATTATTTGGAATTTTTCGGCCTGTTGCTAAATGGTTTTTGCTCGTTTGAACAGTTGTTGATTTATTGGGAGAGATTTCATTCGATTTCCTCAAATTTTCCGAATTTTCAATATACAAATCTTGAAATCTCCCGAAAACTATAAAATTCTAGTTTTTTTTAACATGGACATGTTTTTTAAAGCAGATATTTACAAATTTAGGACCTCACAACTGTATTATCGAAGAAAAATATTGAGATAAAAGCTGTATTCGATCTATAATTTAAAAAAAGGCTTAAGGGATAACACCACTCTAGCGGCAGAAAATAAGGCCTAACTTTGACAATTTATTTTGGGAGTATGAAATAAGGAATAGGATTTCTTTTGAGAGGGTTTATTTAACATATATTAAAGTATAAAAAAAGATTTATTATAATTTTCATACAAAATAGCGGCGACACAGCCCAGCTTGAAAAACGTGTTTTTTTTATAAATAGCTTCACGGGAGGACGGTTTTCTCGTAAAGTATAAGACCTGGAACAAAAAGAAACAAAAATTATAATCTATATATTACTAGCTATGGGACTACGTAGGGATTTTTTAAATCAAATTTTGAAAAAAATTGCGCAATTTGGAAGAAATAAATCGATTTTTTGCCAAAAAAATAAGCAGTAAATTGTTCATAAAAAAAAAAGTTTACATTTAATCAAAAACCGGCTGCGTACTCCCATAGAGAATGTAATTGTGAAGCTACTATCAAAATTTCAAATCGATCCATGCAAAGGTGTTCGAGTAATCCGTCCTCCCATTTTGAAAAAAGTGGTTTCGAGAAAAACGCGTTTATAGTTGTACGAGCACTCAGCGCACGCTCCGAGGCGCTGCGGCAAAATCGATAATTGAACCTTTTAAAAAATTTATTCGCTACAGGACCTATTGCATATTGTTTTTATGAACCCAAAGTATTTTTAAGCCATAAAAAAAACCGTTTTTTCCAAAATCCTAGAGTGGTGTTATCCCTTAACTTCGTCGCAAGTCAAGCGCTGATTTTACTCGTATCTTATTCTCTCCAGATGGTTGGCGGCTACTCATTTGGAGCCAGTTGGTGCACGAAGAATGTTTCCCTGTTTCGATGAACCGGCGCTCAAGGCGACTTTTATCCTGAGCGTCAACAGACCCGTGAATTATAGCGCGATCAGCAATACGCCCTTGGATACGTCAGTGCCCGATGGGTATGTTATTTATTTAATTCAACCAACAATTGTAAGCTACTCTTCTGTAAAAATGGAAACAAAAATAATTTGATCAAAAGGCGGCTGTGAGATAAAAGAAACGATTAAATTTCATAAGATCATTGAATATTTTTTCGAAACTCATGGCTTCATACCTCTGACAATTCAATCGAAAGTGAAATGAGGCCGAAGAATTTTTTTCTCCTAACAAAATGCATTGCTGATTTTTCTAGCAATGGACGAATTTGGGATACTTTCCAAAAAACTCCAACAATGTCCACGTATCTCGTGGCAGTCGTGGTTTCCGACTTTGAAAGTCTCGTCGACAAAGAGAACAATTGTGCCGTCTGGGCAAGATCAAACGCTGTGAATCAGGGCGAATATGCTCTAAGTGTGATGGCGCCGCTGCTGAGATTTTACGAAAAAGCCGTTAAGCATCCCTATCAACTGGCGAAACTGGATATGGTGGCGTTACCGGATTTCGCATCAGGTGCGATGGAGAATTGGGGCTTACTCACTTACAGGGAGAACAATATGTTGTACGATCCGGAAAATTCGCCGATAACGTCAAAGCAGGCGATAGCCAATGTTATTTCACACGAAATATCACATCAGTGGTTTGGTGATCAAGTCAGTCCACGCTGGTGGAGTTACCTGTGGCTCAATGAAGGCTTTGCGCGATACTTCCAGTATCACGGTACCGCCAATGTAAGGGATTATTCACTTTATCGGAAATTTTTATCTTCCCATCCCTCAACGAATGGTATAGACTGCATTTTTTACAATATCCTTTAATAAATAAAAAAAATATACGAAAATTAATTAAAAGAAAAAAATATTGCAATTGGTGGGATTTGAGAATGCATTATTATAAATTAATTTTAACTAAATAAATAATACCTAAATACAGAAAATATTTTAACTCATGATCCAAAATATGTTAATTGAAATAATTTTTTTCACGGAGATCAATAACTCACGTCCTTTCATCAAGTTATATTCGAGAAATTCTCGAATATGGACGTTAAGAACTTTATATGCGAACAGATCAATTTGTACCACGTGAATTGTTCACGTACAGCGAAGCTAACCTAAAGATATATTTAGATTCTGGATAATTGTATTTATTTCGAAAAGTTCATACTTTTTAGGGTTTAGATGATAATGAGACTTTGTCACAGGTGGAAACCGAATGGGGACTCGAGTCGCAGTTTGTCGTTGAGCAACTTCAAGCAGCTTTCGAAACCGATGCTCGAGCGTCCACTCATCCAATGACTCATGACGTCTACAGCCCTGCGGAAATAAGTGCAATATTCGATAGCATCTCGTACGCGAAAGCTGCAAGTGTCTTGCGAATGGTTGAAAAAACTATTGGCACTGACCTATTTTACGGAGCTTTGTATGATTATCTTGAAGCACGGTCAGTATAAAAAAAAAATTAATCAAATTATGATTAGATGATTAATGATTAATTATCGAATTTAATGTTATCAATAAACTTTTAATGAATTTCAATACATGAGTTTCATTAAATTTTAATGAATTTTAATACATTAATTAAATTTATATTCAATGAATTCGATTCATGAACTAAATTCATGTTTAATGAATTTTATTAAACAAAGTAAATTATTTATGAATAGATTTCAATGAATAAATTTAATTAAATTAATTTAATGTTGTTCAATTCATTCATTGAAGTTTCATCAAATACTGTTTACATGATTAATACCTAATTATCATTCGTCCTTAAATAATGAAAAATTATTCATGGCAAATATTGTTAATTTTATGTATGCGGAAAATACTGTTGCTCAATAAACAACAGATGATTTCGCGAACCTTTTTTTTAAGTGATTTTATTTTTATTTGAAATTGACATTTTGCGCGTACCTTTTTTACTCTCATAGTGGCCAATTCTTGTGTCACCTTATGATTTGCCCGCCATTCTTTAAAGTTACATAGTTCTTAATGGAAAAGCGCATTATAATTATTAATTAATATTTGTCTTACGAAATTATATTATGTAGAAAATATAAGGATGCAATACCGGACCATTTGATCGAGGCGTTCCAGGCGAAAATGAATTCAAACGGCACAACGCTTGCAACAACGATGCAGACTATAATGGACACATGGATCACGCAAGCCGGTTATCCTGTCGTAGAAGTGAATATTACCGGAACTGTGGCTTCGCTGTCCCAAAAGAGATTTTACCTGAAAAATTACGAGGCAATAACGAGCGAAAGTATCTGGTGGATTCCTATAACTTGGGCCTCGCGGTCTAAACCTGACTTTGCAAAGACCTCGCCGAAATATTGGATGAGTAAGGAAAATGCCGAGATAACATTGGACGCTGCCGATGAATGGGTCATTCTCAATGTTCAGGAGTCAGGTACGGACTTTTTTTACCACATCGTATCTGCATAATAAAAAAAAGAATGTGACTTATTGATGTTGGACTTTTTGCTTTTCCATCCAAATTATTTTGGAAAAATACATATTATTTCAGGATATTATCGCGTCAATTACGATTCTGTGTCTTGGGAACGAATCATCAATGTTCTGAAAAGCAATGACTATGAGATAATTCACGAAGTCAATCGGGCTTCACTCATTGACGATCTTCTGGCTCTCGGACAAGCCGGTCTCGTGGATTATGCAGTGTCTTTGTCAGCAACGCAATATCTGATCAATGAAACGAGCTACATACCGTGGCGTGCGGCCTTTAATGGCCTTGCATATTTCAACCGGCGATTCAACGAAAGGGATATTTTCGAATCGTATAAGGTATGAGAATATCGCTTTATGAATTTATGAAGTAATCAATTTATTATGTATTTTTTTTTAATCCACTTTTTAGACGCATATTCTGCATATCCTAAATCCTATCTACCATAAACTTGGTTTTGCCGGAACCTCGACCGAATCTCATTACGATAAACTCTTACGGAGATACGTAGTCAACTGGGCCTGCAACCTCAACGTGGGAAGTTGCATTGATTCGTCACTCATGCTCTTTGCTGCATGGAAAACCAATTCTACTCCGTAAGATACAGCTAATTATTGGCTTCCGTAACAGTTAAGAACTCTTGCACTCTTGTTACACATGTCTGTCTATTGCAGCAGGGCTCACCTTTTAATGGCATGTACCAGTTCAACATAACCTCAAAATTTTCGAACCGAGTTTCTCATCGACGTTTGAGGTTTTTAGGAAAACGATGCATCTGGGTCTGCACAATTTCGTGATGCCGACATTGACGATTTGCTTTTGCCCTAAATATTATTCATTTCTGAGCAATCTGTTTTCAAAAATTTTACCTATCTCTTTCGCACTCATATGTCACGTGATATATCTTCTATTTCCCTTTAAGCCCTTTGTTAAAAAAATCTAGAATAATTCTCAAAAACATCATAAAGCAACTACTAGCCAGTAAAATTATTTCTACTACTATAAAATCGTTTATAAAAAGGAAAACAGTTTTTTAATTGAAAAAAATCGATGTACCATAATTTCGAAACTATCTGGAAAATGTTCCCATCAAATGTCGATCATTATCTGTATTCTTAAAATACTGTTGCTCAACAAACAACAAATTTATTCGCCTCACTTTCAAAAGTACTTAAGCTTTTAATTATTTGGACAATTCTATGGATACCTGACAAACTTACCTTACTTGCATGGGACATACGAATATTTCGTCACATTCATTTGGTGGTTTCAAGATTTCTTATGCGGTCCGAAAATAAGGCTTTATACATTCAACTTAATAATCATTTCGAGTAAAAAACTTAACATTGTTAGTTGCAGTGGCGTTCTCAATTTAATACAAGTTTTCAAACAAAAAAATCATATACCAATTTTTTTTAGTTGGCTAGGGCTTTTGTTGGAAAAGTATTCTCTGATAAAAATCGTCACCGTTTACACGTTTTTTCATTAATCCTCTAGAGTACCTGTAGATCTGCGAGCTACCATTTACTGTACTGCGATGAAGTACGGCACGATGGACGATTGGGAATTCCTGTGGAGTCAATATTTGGCCACCGGCGTATCAACGGAAAAAGTTGTTATCCTAACTGCTCTCGGATGTTCAAGGAATGCAACAGCTCTCAAAAAGTACGATTTAACACGAGATGACAATTAACCCTTGACTTTTTAACTCTTCGAATCTTTGAAAACTGACGAATAACGTACAATCCGTTTGCAGACTTCTGACTACGGCAATAACGGAAAATTCGGAGATACGATTGCAGGATAGTACAAGTGTCTTCACTGCTGTGTACAGCTCCGGATTATTCGGAGCCGAATACACGTTCGACTTTATCGAGAGCAATTACCAAGATTTATACAAATAGTGAGTTAACAAAGAAACAAACGGCAATCATGAAATTTCTCCGAACAATTGACAATCTAAATCCCTGTTATTATTATTGTTTTTTTAGCTATGGCGATTACGACAAGATAGCGAGTATTTTGGGTGCTGCTTCGTCTTTCCTGTCAACGGAGGAACTCGTACTGAAGGTACGTTAACTTTGAAAATTGTGAAATAAGAATCCATGCAATTAAATTTATCCAACAATTTAAAAATCATTATCACGCTTTTTTAAAGTTCGAAAAATTCATCGAACGGAATGAAGAGAGTCTAGGATCGATCGCATCATCGCTGAAAAACTATTTGAATATTGCATACGAGGAACTTGCCTGGTACGACAAAAACAGTCCGAAAATCTTCGAATGGCTCGACAAAACATATCCTAGCGAGGATTATCGTTTACCAACCACGATTTATCCACAAACATACGACATTTATTTGAAGCCTCACCTCGAAGAGAATAATTTCACATTTGAAGGCGAAACAACTATAAGCATGCAAGTTGAACGTAGCACATCGAGCATCGTTCTCCATGCTCACCAATTGACGATTAGAAATATCATCGCCTACATAGATTCAGTTAATTATCTGAAAGTTTTGAGTCACACCATTAATACGACCAATCATCGATTTACCATATATCTGGACACGACAGTTCCTGCCGGAAACCAACTCAATGTTTATATCGACTACACTGGTGTACTCAATGACAAAATGGTTGGCTTCTATCGTAGCTCGTACGTCGATAAAAATGGCAATACCCGGTACGTATTTACTTATTCATTTTTATTTATTTTTATTTATTTTCATCTATTTTTATTTATTTCTTCATTTATTTTATAATTATTTTAGGGTATCAACAAACAAAAGTATCGCTATTATGATTAACTTTCTGTAAACGTTCATGGAAATGTTATAGAGAGAGAACACGGAAACATTTGCAAAATGAGCTGGAATATTTTTCCATTTTCTCCGAAATGTCTCCAATCGCTATAATATCGCCGGATTTTTTTCTAGCAATGGATGCTTATATTGATTAATTGCCGAAAATTAACTAGTTAATAAATTGAAAGCTGAAATTTTAATAATTATTTTAATATAACTTGATCGAAATTGCCAAAGAGACGTTTTTAACGATCGTTACATTTTTTGAGGTGGTTGGCGAGTACTCAATTCGAACCCGTTTATACGAGACAAGCATTCCCTTGCTTCGACGAGCCTGCGTTTAAGGCAAAGTTCAAGATTCACATCGAGAGATCCAATGACTATCGGTCTCTTAGTAATATGCCATGGATCAGCTCGCTTCCATCCACGTAAGTACTGTGAATCAACAATATTGTTCATTCTACAATCAACATTTAAACAGTATAATCCTTTTATTGCCGATTTTTCATCATTAACGCTGCGATTGAGTAGAGACACCTATTTTTGGCCAAGATGCTAGAAAATTCGGATATTAACTGTTTTTTTCAATCTCTATCAATGTTTTTTTTTCATCCTCTAAACACGGATTTACCATCTATTTCCCCAAAAACCCTTAATTTCCATTTAAAATCGTTGAATGTGTATGGACAAAATTGCAAAAATCCTCAAACTGCAAACAGCTATTGCGGCGGTCCTATTTGAGTTGCAGAAACTTATTGGGGAGGTTTTGAAAAGGATTTTCGTAAACTTAGAAAGTGCCGCTTGGTTCATCTCGATATTTGGATTAGTTTGTCCGCAAAGTGCACTTGAAAAATTGCCGAAAAAGAAGCGATAAGGGTATGTATGTATGGAAAAATTCGCGAAAATCGATGGTCCGACTTAAAAATTATCCCAAAAATCAGAAAATGATAGCAGCTGGACGATCCAAACGGCATTTTTAAGCACAATTGATTACGAAGAGAATAAATACAAAAGGGAGTCTCAAATATAAAAGTCAAAAAAATAATGAGCGATGCAGTGGAGAAACTTTGTCCTGGCAGAGGTGGGATAAAAATTGGACTTTTTTTTTATAAGTCCATGTCGATGTATTTTTATCTCCTGAACACGAATTCACTATTAATATTCCTCAACAGCCTCACTTTTCATTTAAAAAATCGTCAAAACTGTGTGGTACAGCGTTTTTTCGTATTTAGCTGGAGTAAATTTGAGCTTTCGACAGAAACTCGCTTACATTCGCAATCAGTGAAAAATTTCCCATTAAATAGACCTTCGGAACGGTTTTAAAAGTCCATAAAAATTTTTTTCGACCCTTTTGGCCACTTTTCTGGAATTGCCAAGATCCTAAAATTCCAAGCAATACGGAAACAAAACGCAAAAACTCTACGTCCTTGAGAAATGATTGAATACTTTAATAATCATATTCTTAACTTATTTCTACTATTTAGAAGCACCAATCGTACATGGGATTCTTACGGGCAGAGCGTACGCATGTCTTCCTATCTGGTGGCATTCGTCGTGTCGGATTTTCAGTCAATAAAAAATGACGACGGTAATTTTTCTCTCTGGGCACGACCGGAAGTAGTCCAATATGGCTCTTACGCTCTCGAGGTTGGACAGAAAGTTCTTCGATTTTTGGAAAACTTTACTGCCATCGACTATCCCATTAAAAAAATGGATCTCGTTGCAATCCCGGATTTCCGGTCTGGCGCTATGGAGAACTGGGCTCTCATCACGTTCAGGTGAACATCGAGCTGTAAACATATTTATTTTTTTTGTGAAATAATTGAATCTCATTTCGAAACTGTCTCTACGGTTTTCTTCAAAGGAAAAAATGTCTGACATAGATGTTCTATTTCAGTCGTAATTAAGATAAAACAGATAGGGTGTGTGTATTTTTTTTTATTGTCACGTATGGTATTTTTTCAAATTCATATTTCTTATAAAATCGTACACGCATTATCCATGACATAAAAAAAAAGGTTGCTTTATATTTTATTTCATTTCTTTGTGCAACTTAATGATTTATTTTCTTTATTACTCGCGGTGTCGTGATTGGATAATTTTTTACGAGGACCTTGTCTTTTAAACCCAGGGAATATGGATTACTTCAACACGAAAACGTAACGTCGGCAACGTATAAGAAATATTTGCACACTACCGTAACTCACGAGATTGTACACATGTGGTTCGGCAATTTGGTCACGTGCGACTGGTGGGATTACATTTGGCTGCACGAGGGTTTCGCCCAGTACTTACAAACGGTTATCGGTGATCTTGTGAGTTTCAAATTTTTCGTTATATCGACTCGAAACCAAGTTTTTACTCGATATCTTGATTAATTTGTTTGGGTTTGTTCGGGACGATGAAAGGCTGCACCAAATTGGAATCTTCTACAGCAATTCGTCGTTAATGAATTGCATTCTGCGATGCAGTTCGACGCTTCACCCAATGTTCATCCAATGAACAATCGAGTAGTAGAACCCGCGGATATCGCAGATTCGTTCGACACCATCGCTTATTCTAAATGTAAGAAGAAAACAAAAATTCGGTGGTCCAATAGCACATTGATCCACGAATTAATCAAATTAACGGATCAGTCCATTTAGACGATTAAATAAATTACTAAGTTACGAATAAATCAATTGATTTAATCGTTGATCCAGTACATATACGTGGCACTGATGAGGCATTTGATCTTTCAGCTGCCAGTGTACTACGAATGATGCATCACGCACTCGGTCCAAAAGTTTTTGAATTGGGGCTTCGCACGTATTTGGAACGAAAGAAATACAAAACGGCAGTTCCCGACGATCTTTCATCGGCAATCCAATTTCACGAGGATAGAGAAACTTCTCTCGGCAATCTGAACATCTCCATCAAGTCTCTGATGAACAGTTGGACGAACAATTCCGGTTACCCGGTTGTAAATGCCACTTGGGCAGCAGGTTCGCTGACACTAGATCAGGAACGATTTTTCTTTACTCGGCCGGACACGATCTCGGACGACAATGCATATTGGATCCCGATCACTATAACGACAAGATCCGAATCAAACTTCACGAATACTCGCGCGAATTTCTGGTTCGGTGAAAAACAGATGAACTTGTCGTTGCCACTGAAAAAGGATGAGTGGTTCGTGATGAATATTCAAGAGACCGGTTATTATCGAGTCAATTACGACGTTGATTCGTGGAATCGTTTGATCGCCGCTCTACGGAGCGAGATAAATTTCGACGGTATTCACGCGATCAACCGAGCACAAATCATCGATGATCTGCTCAGCCTCGCGAGATCCGATTACGTCTCGTACGATCTTGCACTCGGAGCCAGCAAGTATCTCGAGCAAGAGGTCGATCACTTACCGTGGAGGGCATTTTTCACTGGCGTAACTTTTCTCCATCGACGCTTCGACGGGCATGAGATCGGTCGGGAGTTTGCCGATTATGTCGTCGCACTCGTGCAACGAGTATACGAAAAAATTGGCTTCGTCGATCTTCCCCAAGAGAATCAATTGGATCAGCTCAACAGAGAACTGATACTCGGTTGGGCTTGCAAATTAGGACACTCGGGATGCGTAGAAGTTGCGATAAAACTTTTTAATGACTGGCAAGCAGACGAGAAAAAATGGTAAGGTTTTTTTCACCCTGAGATGGTAACAACTTTGTCCCTATCGATGCATATTTTGCTTATTATCGAATGTTGAAAAGAATTTTGGTAGACTACGAGGACGGCGCTCGTTTCATTTCGGTATCTAGATTAGTTTGTCGGTAAAACACGCTTGAAACATTGCTGTAAATCAGGTAAAGGGTTTTGAATGGAAACATTCGCGAATATCTATGGGCCACCCTTAAAATTCTGCCAAACATCGAAAAATAGTAGCGGCTGGACGATTCTAGCGGCATTTTCAAGGGCAATTACGACGAGAATGAGCACAAAGGGGAGTCTCAATTATGAGAAGCAACGAAATGATGAGCGATTCAGTGGAGAAACCTTTTTTTAGCTGGGGTGGGGAAAAATATGGATCTTTTTTTTTATAAGTCCATATCGATTGGATATTTTTATCCCCTGAACACGAATACACTATTAATTTACCCCAAAACCCTCATCATAAAGAAAAATTATTAAAAATGTTTGGAAACACGTTTTTCGCGTTTAGCTGGCTCAAGTTTGAGCTTCCGATAAAAAAGAACATAGAATTATCGAATATATTTTAACAATAAAATTAGTGAGATCATGAAACGTTATCGCTTGGGAATATTCGTAAATATTTGTTTTTCATAAAAATTAATTCAAGCACGCAAGCAATGAGAAACGGTATTGTAATGCATAAAAAAATCGTCGAAAAAATCAGGGCTGACTTTAAAATGGAATTTGCATTCCTGGCATTTACCACAGACGTTGTCGATCGTTGTCAATAAAAAAAAAAAACGGAACGTAAATCATTTCTCTCATTAGTGGTCACAACCCGAGGAATTTGCTGTGAAAAGTTTTTCTTTTTTGGACATCAGGCCTAGAAAAATTAGATTGAAAGTGAAAACCTTAAAGAGAAAATATACCCCAATTGCTTCAGATTCTTCGTAACGTCTTTACAGGATTTCACCAAACGCCCGACCCGCGGTTTACTGTACGGCCATTAAGTACGGAAATGATACGCATTGGCAATTCTTATGGGACGAGTACAAAAAAACGCAATTTTCTAGCGAACAGATCGTCATTTTACGAGCTCTCGGATGTTCGAGAAACGTCACCACCTTGAACAAGTATAAAATAATACTGATAAACGATAAAAATCAATTGTCATTATATTACAACAAATAGTTTGTAAAATTGTTACGTTTTTTATCGACTAGTGATTTTTCTGTTTGCAGTTACTTGAAATTTGCAATATCCACCGACAACGCTATTCGCGATCAAGACATTAGCACCGCATTGGAGTCTGTTTCCAATGCCGACAGTTTCGGCGTCGATGCCATGCTGGATTTCCTTATGAATAATTACAACGATCTATGGCAATAGTAAGTACTAATTTTCAATGATTTCTCACTATCTGTAGCATTGAAACTAAAAAAATTGTCATTCATTTTGACGTCTTGTAAGTATAATTGAAAATGCTACGGTGCAGCACTGTCGAAAATCGTATGTTGATACATTCGTGCCAAATGCGATGGCGCGTTATAATTAAACGATCAAACGATCTTACTAAGCGTAACGTTAAAAAAACGATTTTTAGAGTTGCCTCACATTTTCACGATTACCTCACATTTTTGGAGTTTCCGCAGAAAAAAAGAAAAAACAGTCGGTTTCGTAGTACAACCTACTTCTCTCCATGACTACCGCATTGTTCCATTTTTCAAAGTTCGGAGAATATGACGGTGATAAATTTTGGGTGGGTAATTTTTGTTAGGCTGGAATATATCTCTCGAACGAGGCTTTTCATATAATCACGATCGAACTTAACTTCGTGAGTTTGCTTAATTATATTCAAGCCTCGTTCTCGAGATAACCAGTCGATTTTGAGAGATACGACAAATTTTCCTACGCAATCACACTTAATTTGTTTATTTCTTTTTATTTTATTCTCCCAAAACTGCTCGAACGAGTGTACCTAGTCTCGAAATTATGGGACGATTATAGAACTTGGCATTGTGACTTTTCAGACCAGCCTGCCGTTTTTTTATGATGGTTATGTCCACTCCTAAACTTAGGGCTGCAGAGGATGCAGCATGTCTTGTACTGTGGGCTTTGAAGTTCGATGTATTTCGAGAAGTAAGGAACCAAGCGTGATATTGTGACGACGTGTTGATCGGTTGGCACACAAAAAGACAATGAGACATAGCGATTGTCATGGAGGGAAGTAGGCTGTACTACGAGAACGACTGTTTTTTTCTCTTTTCCTTTGAAAACTCGAAAAACGTGTAGTTCGGCAGAGCACGAAAGACGATACTGCAGGTTATCTCGAGAACGAGGCTTGATTATAATTTCCTGTTTTGTAAAGGACTTGACCTCCTAAGAGTTCGTGCTTTTTTTTCTTCTAGTTATCGCAACTGGCCCAGTGTCGCAAATTGGTTCGGGAATGTGGCTGGTAAAATATCTACTGAACAACAGATCGAAAAGGTATTAAAAAATCACATTATTATCTAAGTTACAAACTGGATATCGAACAGTTGAATATTTACATTAATATCATAGTATTAGCTAAATATTTGAGCTGAATATTTTTTTAAATATTACTAAGTATTACTAGATAGTTCTCATTTCGCGAGAACAAAAAATCCTCTAACCCGTTTCATTCACCATGTTTTATTTAATATTAAACTCTCAAAAAGCCGTCCCTCACATGTCAAGATGTTTGAGAATCGGATTCATCACCATCTAAAAAACAATTTAATAAATAACATTTAAAAATCACCCGTGTACCCAAGCGCAGTGTTTTTATCCGGATTTTTTTCACAAAAAAATGTTTTTTCTTTCTGCCGTTTCTCAAAAAACTGCAGAAAGTCTGCGTCCACTCATAAAAATAATTTTCCATTTTATCTTTCCATTCGTAGCTCGAGATTTTCGTGAACAGCTCGTCGAGCGAGCTCGATGAAATAAGAACCTCCTTGAAATCAGCGGTTGATTCCGCCAAGAGAAATTACGAATGGTTCCAGGCCCATGAGACGCATATTCACATTTGGCTGAACAGGGTGCCGCATACGACGGAATGGACTACTAGTACAACGACCCAACGCGGATCGAGCGTCAAGCTAATTTCAAACTTTGCTCTTACGGTCACATCTTTGTATCTCATTTTTGCATTTTTTTCATTACACGGTGGTGTGATCTGCAGTACTATTGGGACTGAATGAAGTCGATATTGTTTTTCGTCGGGGCCATTGTAAAGAATGTTAGTATAAGATAAAAAAAATAATCTCGTGAAAAGTCAATTCACGTGCGATTTTTCAAAAATGTATACTAATATTCTTTGTTATGAGAAAAAAAGAAGAAAAAAATAACACTTTTGTGGCCTTCCTCCAATATATATGTTTGTATATGTGATACGTCATACTTCGATACTCGTTTCGAGTCAATATCATTGAAGGTGGGGTGAACGCAAATTATGTACAAACTCATACAACTTTTATTAATTGCAAACGGTTGTGTAATCAATACTATGTATAATATGTTCTTATAGAAATTAAAGAAATGTGTAAGAATTATATCCGAACGTTGTATCTTATAGAACCATTTTTTTCCCGCTTTTTATGGCTCACACAATATTTCGGGAAAATTGATAATACATGTTTTTGGCGGTGGGACGTCCCACATTGGTTTACAACAAATTGAAATTGTTATTGACGTCGGCCGAAGATAACTGCATTGCGTATCGAAATGCATTTATACGCGACTTGACGTTTGTGGCGTTTTTTTTTATTTAATATTGTCGATTTCTTCAGTAGGTTAGACAAATTATATTTGTTTGATTTCGATTCAATCGAATACTGAATTATATAAGACTTTCATATCAACTTTAAACGTGATCGAAGATAAATTGAACCGATCAATTGGTTCGTTTTGAACTTTCTATCGAGATTCTTCGCGTGGCCTCCCGTTTGTATTTTCCGGTTTGATGCTCCGATATATCGATCATATATTAATGACTCGCTCGTATCAATATTTACAATTACATACATAAGAGGTTACTTAATTACGGACAGCAAAGAACGAAAGAAGAAAAAAAACAGTGGAATCACACTCGAGTAACGTACTTTGCAGACAATGCGTTTGGCAATTATTCATCGGATAATTTAATTCGAATACCGGTACGAGTGATTATTGGGAAAGGAGAAGAAAAAAAAATAAAGATCACGCTCACTTTCAAATCCGGACTTGTCTCTCAAACGTTAAGTTATTCGCGATCATTGAAAGGACAAACGTAGAAAAAGCACTATGTATTTTTCTGCAGCCAGTCACGAATCGTCGGATAATTCCTATCCAACCATCGAACGTTGCTCTCGGCTTGCTCCACGGACTGTTGAATCGTTCGTGTCGAACTTCCGAGCTCTTCACTGTGCTCTTTTGCGAAATCCAATAACTGCGGGGACAAAAAAAAAACCAACATCGTATCAATTGCGTAAGTGAAAATTTTTAAAAAAATCGGTTTGGCAATCAGGCTATTCACTCACGTCCTTTAATTCGTATTTGGTGTTTATTTTCTTCGTTGCTGACTTCATGATGTTGTTCATCGTCGACAGAGAAGTACCGCAGCTGTAAAGTAACAATAATAACCATCTTACTAATATTATAAAATTGTAGTATTTAAGGTTGTTGGTGAATAATCTTTGAAGGGTGGGGGAAGAAACGAAGTTTCTATCCTAATACATTGTTTGACGTCACGAATGCCAACTTATTGTAGCAAAATATCAATGTTGTGTACGAATAAATATCACGAAAATTTTCAAGTGTACGATAGATAATCGTAATTATTATTTACATATATGTTCATTCGAAGGAGTTAGAAGTAATCAGAAAATTAAATTTTTATATTTAAAAATTCTATTAAAATAGACACGAGTCTCTTGTAATTCGAGGCTATTAGGTTGACTGAAGTGACTGCCACAGGGGCAGACTGTAGGGGAGAGTGGGGCACAATGTGTCATGGGGCGCAGTGAGCCACATGCGGTTTTTCGGAAGTTTGTAGCTCGCGATTCATATTAAATTTCGTCAAGCCTAAAAGAAAGTCAATAGCAGCTCACAAAGGATTATTGAAAATTAAAAATTGATTTGAGGCTTGGAAAAAAAAATATTTCGCTCGCCGGGAAAACGTAAAATATAACGACACTTTCTGTAGCGGCTCCGGTTTTCGGTCGTAATCGATAGTTTTATAATTTATGATGCACTCAGTGACTTGTGTTTTTCCATTCGTAGTTTAATTAATAGTTATTTTCATCAATAATCAAATATTCTACTAGTGGAGTACTTTGTGTCACCGAGTGGTGGGGCAAAATGAGTCGACTCGCAATGAGGAAACAAAGAAGTGACGACGCTCCGAAGAAGCGCAATGTGTCACGGGCAACTGTCAACCACATGCGATTTCTCGGAGTTTTGTAGCTTGTAAAATTTGAAATTTTTTGTATTGATCCGCGATTTATATTAAGTTTCTGCTGGCCTAAAAGAAAGTCAATAGTAGCTCACGAAGAATTATTGAAAGTACAAAATAAATTTGAGCCTCGAAAAAAAAAATTCGCTTGCCGGGAAAACGTCAAATATTGTGAGGCAACTGTGTGGAGCACAATGTGTCATCGAGTTATTGAGCGCAATGAGTCGACTCCCAATGTTTATTGGCAAATAATACCCGTTGTGAAATTATTGATATGTCTGAAAATCTGTTATCTATGTTAGGAAAATATAAGTTTCAACCAGCTCGTTGTACCCTACGCTTCGCAGCACTTGACACACTGTATCCACCTATCTGACACATTGTACCCCTCCCGTGAGGCACAATGAGATAATCCGCAAATTTTTTTCGAACCCATTATTTTAGGATTTTTAATCTTATTATTATGGTATATTCATAAAGTATACCATAACGACTAGTAAAATTTTCATTGATATCCATTCACCCCAATATTTTCAAGCAACAAGCTTGAAGATTTTGTTTTTCATTTTTGGAAATTTCGTCTGTCTGTTTGAGCAAAGGCGTGAAAATGACAGAAGCTATTTTTTCTGAATCGTTGGTACGTAAAAATGAATTCATCTGGATAAGTCAAATGGAACCTGCGAAAGTGCAGCTTTCTTTTGAAAAAAAGAATGAAAGTGCTTTAAATAATATTGTCCAATAAAGAGGCGCCAGGCACTTGTAAATAAAATGGTGAACCCTACACAAAATGGTCGATCAATATACTCGTTCTTTTTTCCCGGACTATTGGTTTCCTTCAACGATCTACGATTAAAACTTGTGGTCAATCGTCCCTTTGAAACGATGCGAAAAAAAAGCCTTTGCAGCTATTCAAAAACTTATTCATTTCCTTTTTCTTTGAGAATAAGTATTAAGCCGTTACGAAGGCGAAAGAAATGAGAAGTGACACTGACTATCGCTTGAGACGATCCCAATTGTTCCTGAAGAAGGTGAAGACCAACGACTGTCCAATGACATTGCTCGCCACAGCGCTAAAGACGCGGGATGTATCCTGCTTCCTTATGCCCGAATTTTCCGTAACGGCCCACTCGAGGTAACGACTGAGAATCCAAGTTTCCCGTGTGCATCCGAGGGCAAAGAGAAGCAAATCTTTCTCGGAGCCGACGTTCGTTTTTTTATATCTTTCCCACGCGAAGTCCCACTCGGCTTGACCACCCACCCGAATGGCCGTACAGTAGACTACGCTCTTCAGATTTGGGGAGATCCTGCAAATGAATGAATTATTGCCAATTTTCATATACATCATCTCGAAAGTAGGATTTAATGAAGCGACCTTGGAGATTCGCACTTGATCGTAGCATCAGAAAAATGGCGTCGTATCATTTCTTTAGGGAATAAGTCACTTACGGATTGGTCTTATCGGGATCGGGCAAATTGCGCCACTCTTGGAACGAATGAACTGCGTTACGAACGCAATCGTCATGGCCGAATGTGCAGGCCCAGCTGAGAACGTCTATGCGCGTGAATACTTTAAGTTGGGGATCATCAGAGTTGTCTTTGAAACCAGTCTGGGAATAAACGTTCTTCAGAAGGTTCAGAACGTATACCTGCAATGACGTTTAAACTTGAAACATTGAATCGACGTTTAGACACCAATTGACGTTATCGAGGTTTCGCGTTAAGGATGTATGGAATATATGCATTAGAATTAAAAGAAAACGGATTTTTTGTTGATGAGACCAACGCCTCTTCTGGAAGAAACAAAAATAGCAAAAACAAATAGAAAAATCATTTACCCTGAATCGATCGTAGCCTTGATACTTGATGAGCATATGATCGAGGTAGCTCATGGCCGTGAGAGCCGCTTTCCAAGGCACGTATTCGGTTTCCTGAGCCAAATAAGAAGTCACGCCGAGCGCTGTTGAGTAATCCAACCGTCCGGCTCTCGCCAAATTCAGCGCATCGTCGACCAGCTGACCCCGATTTATCGTAGATATATCCTTGAAGTTGGGGCTCTTGAGCTGCTTGATTATGAGCTGCCAGTTCGTGTTGTCGTAATTAACCCGATAATAGCCTTGATAAGCAATGGATGAACATTTTCGTAAACTTCATTGCCGTCTAATATTTCTAATATTATGAAATAATCTGTACTTTCATTTTTTTCAGACTAAAATTGAGCTAGTAGGGTGAGAATGATGATCAAACGATATCTATATAGAATTTCTGTCTGTCTGTCTGTATGGACAAATTTAATGGAAAAATGGCTAGAAGTTTCCGGAATCGTTGGTATGTGAAAACAAATACTTCCGAAATTTGGATCACTTTGTTCTCTCCGGGTCCGTCGAGTAAAAATGGAAAAACTTCAATTTCCCTTTTACAGGGACTGTGACGCGCGATATGAGGAATTTACGAGGAAGCTCTTTAGTAGAACTCAATGTAAAACAATTTTTTTTTCTGCTGTTTATGAGTATGTACTAAGCTGTATAGGAAACACGTTTTCTAGCTATACAAAAAACATGTTTCCTATGGAGCTTCGAGCAAAAGCTAGTTCGAGTACATTTTTCAATATTACTTAATCATTATTGTAGCTTAGTGAGTAACAAATTAGGCTGTAAGACAGTAATAAAGTGAAAAGGGCAAAATTGTTCACCTGTTTGTTGGACGTTGAAAATAACCCACTGGGAGCGACTGGCACCGACATTAGGTAAGTTCATGGATTTCTGGGCCTTGAGCCATGTGGACGGATGTGTACGATTGAAGTCGCGATCAGCCTCGGTCGTATAAGTTATCGGCACCCACCATAGAGGCTCCGAATCCGAATAAATGACGGTCGAGTTCCGAATGGTAAAACGATCCTACAAAAATTCACAACAACAACAAATCAATCTTACGAATTGGCCCCTGAAAATTATTAGTCGCGAAATTCATGAAATTATTCAATTAATTCTACTAACCATTGCACTAGAGAATATATGTGAAAATAATAAAACGTTGAACACATTGTTATGCTGATATTTGTAATTTAAGTTTTTAATTGCACCTCAAGATTAGCGTTATCGAATCAGGAACTCACTTGCATAATTACGGCGCTACCGACATCATAATTCCTCATGACGGTGATAACTGGAAATCCAGTTTGCAATGTCCACGTGTCCATTATTTGTTTAACAGTGACGTCGCGGCTCAAAACACGATCTTTACGAGCTTGTTTCGTCAAGGCTTCCCACAGATCATTTTGTTCAGCGCTCTGATAAGCTCTATATCAGAAAATCAATCGTTTAATGGTGGAAAAGGTTGATCTTTGGATCTAACGTAATTGATGGAGTTCATGCAATGTTTCGATTTACGCACTTTCCATTCAGGTAATTCGTGAGTCCCTGTTTAAAAACTTTCGTTGTTAAAAAGTGATCCATCATCCGAATGATTGAGGCACCTATGGAAAAAAAATCATATCATCGTTGAGTATATGATTTTTTTATGTGACGAAACGTGTAAATATTTTGTTACACGAAATCTGTATAAATGATGAAGTAAATAAAAATAAATTGTTTAAAGGCAGTTAAATTGAAATTATCAAAGACTCTGGATGGAGTACCTTTTCCGTATGAAATTCTATCGAAGATCTCGTCTATTTCTTCCGGATGTCCAACTTCTACCGATATTGGGTGCGATGCTTCCAATGCGTCGAGAGCAAAAACATTTTGTAGCTCATGAACGACGAATTGCTCGAGCACTTTCCATTCAGGTTCAACCTACAGGCCAATAGAGTTTAAAAAATCATATTCCAATGACAGAAAAAATGCGTAAAATATTTCACATACATTAAAATTAGTGTATAAAATTTTTCATACTATTGCAATATTCTGATTTTTTCCCTACGTACGATAATAAATCTCTACCTGCGTTCTATCTTGTCAATTGATTATTTGTAGGAAGGATGTCATAGAAAGGTAATTTCTGCGAATATGCTACCGAACGAAGACATAGAGTGAGAGAAAAAAAAAGGTAAACTAACCGAATTCATTCCAATATATTCGACGTAACTGGCGAAGCCCTCGTTCAGCCAAAGATCGGTCCACCAGCTGGGTGTAACGAGATTTCCGAACCACTGATGAGCCAATTCGTGAGCGACGACCGTAGCTACGCGCTGTTGGCTGCTGCTGGTCGAGACACCTTTTTGGAAGAGCATAGCTGTCTCTCTGAATGTTGATATCGAGGAAAAAGACAATCATCAGAGACAATGAACGAAAATGTAGTTGAGAAAGAAACCAAGATCCCATTTTCGTTTTAATGCAAGGAAAATTCTCGAATGCAATTAAATTCGCAAAAACTTGACAATCTCAAATATAAAACTACAATTAACAAATGAATGTTCATAATTTAAAAAAAGAGAACCTGTAAGTAATCAAGCCCCAATTTTCCATGGCGCCAGCAGAAAAATCAGGTAGAGCAACCATGTCCATTTTTGGCAATGGAAACTTGATCTGGAAGTAATCCTCGTAGTATCTGAGTATTCGCGGCCCGATGTCGAGGCTGTAACGAGATTGTTCTATCGCCTCGCGACGAGCCCAAACTCGAAAATGGCCGTCAGTCGATTTTAGGACCTCGAAATCGGTTACAACGAAGGCAACGAGATACGTCGACATTGGAACCGAACGACCGTAATGGTCCCATACGTAATTCGGTATTCCCTTTCTGGTGATAAAAAAAAAAAGAAAAGTTAGGGATCTATGAAGGAGCCGATGCCCGAACCAATATCGTATGATTGCAAAAGTTACCGAAAATACGGAGTAAAAAAAAGAGGATTATTGGAAAAATAATCGCGAGTATCGAACAAGAGCGAACAGTATCGTGATATTCATGAAAAAAAAATTTACATAAAAGCAAATACAGACGGACTGAAAAACAAATGTGCAAATATGCATCAATAAAAGATCTAAAAAGCCAATACGTACGACGTTTTTTTTTTATGATCTCTTTGTTTTTTTAAACAATCACCTCCCCTTCTTGGATCTCAAAATTATGACATTGATTTTTTTGAACGATTGTAAAAAAAAAAAGATATGCCTGCAATGAGTGACATTTAGTCGAAAAAAAACATCTAAAGATGTTGAAAAACGAAAATTCGCTACGCAAGACTCACACTGATTGTGGCTCACCCTTACTGGGCATGTTGGATATCGAGGTCATGTTCTCCGGTCTTGCAATGCTGATCTGGAAGGTCGCTTTGAGCGCCGGCTCGTCGAAGCATGGGAAAGCACGTCTCGCGTCTGTAGCTTGGAACTGCGTCGTAGCGATCCATCTATAATGCATAAGGGAACACCGAACCCTCTGTAAACAACAATCATCCCTTCGTTTGCACACTGCGTGTGCCCCCATAGAGCTTGGTTAACCGTCAGTGGTTGTATGAAAGCTCGACCCCCCATCGCCGACTCTACTGTTATTTGGTTTGCTCTGGGGATGCAAATAGCTCGCGATCAAAAGCTCCAACTCGATGTTTCACACTCAGCACTCAAACCGGTGGCTGAGTCTTTAAATTAAGCGCGACCGCGCATACTCCCGACGTTCGTCAAATTCTTTCACTAATTTAAGAACCCTGTGACGACGGTGCGACCAGAAATCTAAATGTTCCACGAGTACGGAGTTTGGAATTTTTATGTCGTTACGGTATACCTGGCAGCTCAGGAAACTTATTGATGTCGTCAAGTGGGTGTCAGGCAGTTAAGGTTTCATTATAATCTTTAATCGAATGAAGAAGGAAGATGGGGGTCATATTACTGACTGAGGTAAGGAATGGTAATTAATGAAATGGTTGTATAAAAGTGCCAACCTTCAACTTGTGTATCATACAATCATTGGCGTGACCAGGAAGGGGCTGAGGTTGGCACGCCCCCCCTCCCCCCCAATGAAAAATCGATCAAAAATAATGAAAGTCAAATAATTGATTCATTTTATTCAAGCAGGCATAAAGAAATAATAATAATAAAACTTGAACTATTTCCTTCGCTGTGATTTCATTATTTGTATAAAAAGTAATTATTTTATTACGTAAATTAAATAAATATTCAATTTTCACAATTAAGTTAACTGAGGCAAAAAGCAATACATGAGATTTGCCGGCCGATACACAACCAGAACAATACTGGAAGATCACCATTTATTACCAACTAGTAGATAATATCATTGTAAATATAAAACGCAGATTTGAGTATCTACCGTTAGCTAATGCAATTGATGCATTTTGGAATTTGAATATGAAGAACGGAGTGGTTTTCATCAATAATTATAGAAAAATCTCATTGTCAGTAATTGATACGTCAGCTTTAGAAGCTTTTAGAAAATTTACGAAATCATGTTATATAGGAGCCCTAACTTATATAAACTTTCCCAAGCAGCAATATAGTACTCTCAGTGAGCTCCGCCGGTTGTAAGAGAAGTTTTTCTGCCACGACGCGGATAAAAATGTGACTCAGAAGCAGAATGCTTCATGAACGATTCTCTCATATGTTACTGCTGGACATGGAGTTAAACATGGACATGACATTGTTAAAAAACAATTCCAGCTGAAAAAGTGTTGAGCCGAATTGCAAAAAAAAAATAGCAAACTAGGTCTTATTTAATTGAGTGCCTACTGAAAGTGAAGTTTGAAGATTGGTAAATGGATTAAATAATGATACAAAAACAGCTAAATTTTTTAAAGGCATTACAAGAGTTTGATATTAATGTTAACATGAAATTTTATACCCCATTTCACCCCCTTAGGAGTTAATTTTCGAAAAATCCTCTCTTAGCGCATCGCTAGATCTTCTAAGGAACATATCTTCCAAATTTTGTTTCTATTTTTAGCGATTTAGGCTGTGCATTGTCTATATGTCAGTCATTCAGTCGCGAATCTATTTTATATGTATAAATGTAAGATTTTTCGAATTGCATCAAAAGTACGGGAGAACCTTGTCAAATAAAAAATCCTTTTAAAATTAATCAAATTAAAAACAATTACTTCGATGAATTGATTCCGATTTTTAATCGAAAGAAATGATAAGAATCCGCTAGAGAAGAACTGAGGTAAAGACCTCTCACCTCGTCTGATTGCCAACGGTGTACGAGCTTCTGTAGAATCCTTCGAGATAATCGTTGAGGTAGCCGAGGTATTTAAGATGAACGATATATTGTTTGCCGGCTCTAAGGGTTTCGGACATCTGTATAACGTGAAATTCTCTGGCAGTGTCGTTCAGTTGGTCAACGATGCGGAGAACATTATTTGTACTGCTACCGTTCATGTATTCGGTAACGCTCGTGACTCTTTTGTCGATCTTCATGTCGGCGGCATGAAGACTTATGTTTTTCGTGTCCATCGTTACGTTCACAAGAATCTTGACCTACCGAGATAAGAGCGAGGCAAAATATGAGCCTCAACAGGCAATCTTTCACAAAATTCTGAATAATAAAATATATGGAGGACTCGTTTGAGATCCAAGCCCGTAGGGGAAACATCTTACCTCACCATTGAAGGTGAAATTTCCCTCCCAGATAAACGGTATCAGGCTAATTTCGTAAGAATCCGGCACGACCGACTTCGGCAATCGCACGTCGATTTTCTTCTTGCTCGAGGTCGCCGTGGCGAAACTACGAGCCGATTGGAGAACCGCATTGTTATCAAACTCATCGAGGGTCCTTACCGCTTTGCCCTCGAGACACGGCGCGAAATGGTACACCAACAAGCCAGTGACAACGAGACACAGCAGAAATGCAGCGCCGAGTAAAAATCCACCGCATCGAGATATCGTACAGTCCCGCTTACGGCCGAACGTCGTTGTGTGTGGATCCATCATAGCCAGAACCTCCCGAGATTGGGTCATATCATGGATAAACCTGAGAACAATTAGACACGGAACTGACTCATAGGCACTTTGATGCCAATCAATAGGAACCTGTGCAGACATTTGTTGGGAAGTTCCCAGATTCTACCACAACCCTATAGGGATTTGATAGGAACGCCGCACGTAGGGAGTTCACATTGGTATCCAAGTAGTTTTCCCGCTATTTCCCCATTGACATCGTTTGAACATTTTTTAATTTTAAATTCTCAACCAGAATTTGTTTCATCTCCCAAAAAAAAAATATCCTTTGATGATCCGGTGCACAAATTTGTTGGGGAGTCAAAAGATGCACCAACGTAGGGAGTCGTCATTGGGATCCAATTGGATTTTGCACTGTTCCCCGATAAACGCCGTTTGACAATTCTTACCATGTTCGAATAAAAAATAGGTGAAAAATCATGAGAAAAACTCGGCGTATTGAAACATAAGTTGTACGCTTCGTGAACGTACACGGGCGCAGTGAAATTATGGCAAAATGCAATAAATTGAATAATAACTGATAATTATAGTGGATTTTCAATTATGTGATTCAAATCGATTTTTAAGATATACTTTTTAAAGTGATTCATACTTTTTAAGATCCACTCATTTTGTTTATCAAATTAAAAGTACAGAATGCAATGGGATACATCACGAATCGTATCGGATTGTGTTCGATAATGTTGGAATCGTTTAGGATGCAAATTGCATTCGTACATTGGATCCCAATGGGGAATCCCGATTAGAATCCAATATACGAGTGTGACGTTTTGATATAGAGATCCAATCGGATGACTCATTGGATCCCTATCAGGAAGTGGTTACAAGTATAGAAGTCCAATTGGATACCTATGAAAATTCTGCACATTTGATTGAAGAACCGAAGACGACAAATCAGCTTAAAACAGGCAATTGGAAGCTCTTTTGGAAAGTTCAATCAAGCAATCTTACTGAGACGAGATTTTCTGGAGAAACATGCATTGACAAACACAATTATTTCCAAGGCTCATTGGACAAGTTTGATAGGGAACTTTTCCCCTGTGTACTACAATCGTGATCGATAAGGATTTTCACACAGGTGAAACGAAAAATCTTTCGATCAGAACGCTGGCAAGATCTGACGACGGCAATCGTCGTTAACAAGCTGTAATACGGCTCTCCGGTGCACACAACCGTGTCAAGGAAATATAGAAATACCGAACGAGCGCGCACGTCCTACCTGAACGGTGCGTCAAATTTTTTTTTTTTATATTCCGTTATTTTACGACACAGCAGAAACAATTAGCCGATGGCGTTTAAAATTGTTATGCGAAGCGCGAGAGCGAGCCGGCTTCTGTAAACTTTCAACTCGATCGTCCAGCTAGTACGAGACGCTGTCCTATAGCTGGTACACGGAGTTTTTCGAAGTGTACGCGTCGATTGACGATAGGAATTCATCGCAAAGTGGAACAAAAGGAAATTCCATCTGGTTAACACGTCGGGAGTAACGGAGGGGCGTCCTCCTTTTTTAAGGAAGACGTGCGAGTTGAGTAAACCGACTGTTTGTCGCGATTTCTTATTACTCTTGTTGCCAAAAACAAATAAACGTTT
Source organism: Ophion ventricosus (assembly GCA_963932345.1). Classification (NCBI taxonomy): domain Eukaryota; kingdom Metazoa; phylum Arthropoda; class Insecta; order Hymenoptera; family Ichneumonidae; genus Ophion; species Ophion ventricosus. The sequence goes on from OZ010713.1 coordinate 11,337,964, forward strand.
CGAAGCACGCTCCAGGCGGGTCTTGACGCCGAGTAAATAAAAAACAATTTACACTCGAACCATATTGAATTTTGCAAAACTTCAACTTTAAAAATCCATTTCTTCGAACGAAACTGAAACGCTCAAACGTACGTGACCAAAGAGTAAATAAAAATGTTGAATATCTCGATAATATTATATTTGCAATTATTATTTTTATTGGCCTATTATTCCTGATGCATAACGGAAAAAAAGTCCCTAAGTCTCTAACAATTCGGCCAAATAACCAGAAAGTCATGTGCAAATCGGAAATTTTACTCTCTTTGTTCCAGCACGGATAATAATTGATCTTGCCGATGAAGATAGGCAATCATCGTAAAATTTCTCGCTCGTAAAGTTTATAGTAATTGCGCAAATAAAAATACCGAGATATCGCATGCGGCGGTCCAGCAAGATCCACGACAGGAAGCCGGCCGGTCGGGGACGGGAATAACGGTACGCTTGTGAGAGCATATGCGAGCTCCCGTGAAAAATCGTTTAGAAAGTATGGGACTCAAACTCGTAACTACGCATATACCGGATGAAATTTGCAATTAAGTAAACTCGTTTCACGTGGATGCAGATTCTCGTCACGTTTAATTCGTATTTCTAATATGTATATGGAGAAAGGTGATTCAGAGAACATCGACTTTGAGGACCTTCTCAAAACGACCAGATATGCAACCAACATTTCGTAGATATAACGAGTTCGAACTATCCGTTTCCCATACATAATAAAATAATAAATGGAAAAAGAAATATTAGTACAAAGAAAAACGTAGTCAATTGAAATAATTAGAGTTCCAATCATCTCCATATACGACATACGCACTTTGATTTATAATTGCAATCAATGGAAGCTCAAACTTTCTCAAAAATGCGTAAATCTTAATTAATTGCGCAGTTTATCAACACACCATTCACCAGCCAATTGGCAATAACTCCTTTAATTAAAATCCGATGAATATTCAACGTATGGATTTTTTTTTTTCGCTTCATCTATCGTATTGCCATTGGAAATTAATTAACTCACTGTATAAATCACTCGTAACTGGACGAAAAATCGTATGTGATCGAAAACTCGTCCGACAATAGATGGCTTGCACTACTTAAGGGCAACACAAGATTTAACTGAGACGGGAAAGCAATGCACTCTGTGCGTAATACATTTATCGAAAATGGGAATGGACGGTGAAGAATGTTGCGTCCTCTCGGTCGAACGGTCACCACGAGACTGTGACAGCGTTCGAGCGAGGAGACCAGACACTTTGAGAATGAAGCCAAGGCACCTTCGTCGTCATCGTCATCGTCGATGATGCGTGTGTATATATCGTATGTCGGGCTTCGGCCTCTGATTTCCTTCTGCCACTGCTGCTGAGGAGCGCCACACCTGCACGACACCGCGTACGACAAACTTCCGGTTTCCAATTCATCGGAAGTGGCGAATATCGAAGACGGGATGTATATTTGTAGATACATGTTGGTGTATTTTTTTTAAACATACTTTTAGTTAAATGTATTTTTATTTTTTTAAATGGAATATATTTTTGATGTATTCCATTTTTTTAATAACCCCCTTTGGTATAAACTGACGGCGATAAGTTTCCGGACAAAAATTCAAAAAAGTTCCGGAACGATTTTTTATGCCATTTCGCCAATAGATGAATTTAATAAACGGCATTTTGAAGAGGAGGAATTCATCTTCATTCCGTTTATTTTTTTGATTCTTTACTATTTTCTTACTAGTACCCTTTTTCGAAAACGACCATTTTTCGTCTTTTTTTGTTGTTCCTTTTCTGGTGGACCCCGATTACAGACAAAATTTTTTATGCATTTCTTTGGCCGGAATCATAAAGGGGGAAGCTCAAGCTTCATTTTTTTTTAAGTTTCGTACGATTTTTTTTCTAAAGATATTATGATTTAAAAAAAGAGACAATTAGAAATATAACGTGTAACGTGAAAACGACAAGGATTCAAGGAAAACCTCAAGATAGTAAAAAGTTGAATCGGTTTTCGTTGAGTTCGCGAGAATTTTTTCAGATTATTTTTTCGAAATTTTTTTTCACCTATTTTCGGTAAAAAATCAGATGATTTAAATACCGTAACTCGAGAACTAAGGGGTTTGTGGTAAAATTTCAAGAGAGGAAAAAAATTTATTTTTTCTATTTTCAACGCAATAGAATTATTTCACATTTTTTTTCGACATTTTTTTCTCGTGTTACGGTAATTCAATCATCTGATATTTTACCGAAAATAGGCGAAAAAAAAAAATTTCGAAAAAAACTCTGAAAAAATTCTCGCGATCTCAACGAAAACCGATACAATTTTTTACTATCATGAGGTTTTCCTTGAACCCTTGTCGTTTTCAAATTGTCTCTTTTGTTTTAATCAAAATGTCTTTAGAAAAAAAATCGTACGAAGCTTAAAAAAAAAAACAAAATTGAAGCTTGAGCTTCCCCTTTTATGATTTCGATCAAAGAAATGCATAAAAAATGTTTGTCTATAAACGGGGTAACCAGAAAAGGAACAAAAAAGGCGAAAAATGGTCGTTTTCGAAAAAGGGTACTAGTCGTAAAAATATAGTATTTTTTTTTTTAATCGGTTTGAAGGTAGTTCTTCCCCTTCAAAATGCCTTTCATTAAATTCATTTATGTCAACTATCGGCGAAATGGCATAAAGAAATCGTTCCGGAACTTTTTTGAATTTTTGTCCGAAAACTTTTCGACGGTAGTGTACATTTTTTCTTGCTTAATAATCTGTGAAAAAGATATAATGGCTTGGATAATTATTCGGCTGTAAAAATAGAAAATCAAGTATTTCTTATCCTTTTTCTTTAAAAAAAAAAGAATTAAAGTTTGACCATAACTTCGTCGTTGTTTTTTCGGTGTTCATATATTTGATGCGTTTTGAATTTATCAATTTTCCTGAATGGATTTCGTTGGTACAATAGTAATAATTCGGAGTATGATAAAAAAAATGTGTGCCACAATAAATCAAAGAATACGATAAATTTCCAATTTTCTAAATTCATTTCCACTTAAAGTTTGCAATGTTATTTCGCGTATGGAATAAACGATAATGACCGAGCTGGTCCCGAGTCGTAATAATGTACACGTTTTATAATCCAAGCGAACGACTGTTGTTTGCAAAGGAGAATTTGGCTTTATCGTCTCACCGGGCGAAATGTTTCGATTCGGACATTTGTTTTCAGCGTCGAAGCTTTGCCATATCCGTTTGAATTAACGTTGAATGTATTATTTCGAAATTGCACATGTATGTCGAAATGAGCTGATGCAAACGTTTGCGTTACAGCCTGCGTAGAGTATTTGCTCGTAAGAGTTTTATCCTTGTCATTCTGTCCCACGCGTATATGTCTCGTGTGTACTCACTTGGCAGGAGACGAGGAATAATTATCTTGACTGGTAGCCATGCTAAATCCTCACTTAAGTTCGCGCATTGTGAAAACTTTCACGAAATTTTTTCGAACGTCGAGACACTACGTACACATATGCGGAATAAATATATTAAGCGAAATCGAAGCGACACGTCGTAACGGACCTTCTGTTCCTCGCGTAGATCGCAAACTGAACGCGAACTGTCATCGAAACGTTGAACGGTCGTACGCGTATGACGTGTCTACTGATTTGCACAAAGGTAAACACACGTACACCTGCTACACTCACGACATTGCTAATTTTCTCGTATAATAACGAAATGTTTCTATACAATCCGATGATGCGTCTTTGGACGGTATCGGAATCTATTTAAAGAATCTTCACACCTACTGGTGAAGAAATAAGAAGTGAAGAGTGTGGCATTCGAAACCATTTTTTCTTCTCATGAAAATGAAAACGAGGAGCTGTTATTGAAGAAAACAAAATAGAATTTGAAGATATTGGATATGCAAACAACGTTGTTTATAAAAAAAAAGACCCTGCCGAGCCTTCAACGATTATGCAAACAAAGTTTTAACGAAATATTGACGAAACATTAGGAAAATGTTAAAATACCAGCAAAAATTTCGATCAATCGAGATTAAATCTATGTTCAATAATTTTCTCATGAAACTATAGAGTACTGTTATTAAATAATGTTAGGTCATGATAGAAATGATTACCAAATAAGAAGAAAAATGTTTTTAAACTATTACCATATAGCAGACATTGTTTTGTAATTTCAACCAAATAACAAAAAAATTGTTTTTTAATTATTACCAAATAACAAAAACATACCACACAAAGTTGATAGTAATTATCATTAATACAAATGTTTCATAATTAAATGGTATATTTTAAATTTAACTATTTTTTTTAACACCATTCGTAACCCTACTACTCCCCGTAATTTTGGAATGCAGTGAAACTTCAGTTATACGTTTTTTTAAGGGGTACAGCAAGTACAACGTATAAATGATAATAACTTAGAAGTGAAATACAGTATGTATTGGAAACGCTTAAGCATTTGAAAATGGCGATCGGTGCATAATTCGCGATGTTTTTTAATAGCAGTACCTCTATTATGCTAATATTTTCCAATTGAAAATTTGATTGGTAGTAACGAAGTAATGAGCCAGATCAATCTTTTTTTATTTTCGTTCAGAATTTTCATTTGATGCGAGTTTGTAACATTAAAGTTTTGACGTTTTAGACTAGAAAATAACAGACATTTTCGTATAAATAAGAGATAGGTAATCACAGTTAAGTAAAGGGTGCCTCAAAATTACCTGACTTTTTTATTTATTAATAAAACGTATTATTTATTTGAAAAGTACGTATATTTTTATTTTAATATAAGGTAAAAACATGGAGGTTATGTGTGGAACTCAATATCCGATAATTGGCCGCCTCGTCTCTGTTTGCAAAAGTTCACTCTTTTGACGAAATTTTAAATGACATTTTGGCATAATAGAGGACTAATTTCATCAATGGTGCTTCCAATTGCTTCCTTGAGCTCCGGAATCGTGTGTGGTCCATTGGCATACACTTTTCCTTTTAGAAAACCCCAAAGAAATAAGTCCATTGGCGTTAAATAGCATGATCTTGGTAGCCAATTCACATCGCCGCGGCGCGAGATAACACGAACTTAATCTGCAATAATTGCATTGTTTCACATTGCATTTTCACAATTTTCTATGCGTTGCTCGATCGTGTGATTCTTCATGACTAAACCTCAATCATTCCTGATGCCAGTTGTCAAAGATTAGTACTATATGTTCGCCGTAACAAAAATGGCGTGCAGTTCAAAAGGTCAGGTCATTTTGAGACACCCTTTACATGCATACATAGTACGATCCCAGAATTTTACACTGGAAAAAATTAAGATACAGCTTGTGAATTTTTTTAAATTCTTGTCTGTTTTCTTTCTATGTCACGGAACACTGATTCACGTACAACTGAGAAAAAACAGACCCCGAAACGGACGCGGGGGAAGAAAATTAATAACGTATAAGCGCAACAAACGTATAAGTGGAAAACGTAGAGATTGAACTTTATTTGAGATTAAACTACATTCTTTATAGGCGGAATTTGCCGGGGCCAGAGAAATTTAACGTATAAGTGCAAAACGTATAAGCGAGGTTTCACTGTAATTGAAACTCAATATTTTATTCTCGTACGGACGAGTAATTTTTCTCTCATTGTTCCGACTGTTTATTTGATTTTGTACTGTGCTTCTAATATTCATCACTGAATGAAATGATCATATACTACATTATTATATATGCCTCATTCTTTTGTGGTATGAACACAGTCATATGAGAAAAAAAAAATCATACGAATCATCCACCAAATCATGCACAGATGTACAGAATAAATGAGTAAACGATTTCAAGAATTAATTCAAGCTAGAAGAAGGGAGTTGAGTCACAACAATTCTACAACACTTTTTAACGTGAGAATAATCTATGGTCTTCGAAGAATATGCATCGCTCGTGGTCGTAGCCGTATACACGTGAACACATTTATGTGTGTGTGTATATATATATATATATATGGATTTGTTCGTTAACATATGTGCAAAAAAAAGAGAGCAACAGAACAGTTACAATACCGAGGAATATAGTCATTGCGTGAGTCACTGCACGTCACGGACGAATCTTCGTTTTCATTACATTATATATTGTACATCGCACGATATAGACTCGATGAGAGGGAATCTTCGTTCGCTCTATAGGATTCAGGAAATAGCCAAAAACGATTTATATCACGTATTCTAAATGATTTCTACCCCGCAACGATACAATGAAAAAAAAACAATAGGGTATTACCATCTATTGGTCATATAAAAAAAGATCAAACAATACAATTGAGTGTCCAATGACCTGTTATTAAAATATTAAAAAAAATTGTTTACGAAGAATAGTAAAAGTGATTAGTGATTTGAAAGTGCACTACGTATAATTTTCTATAATTATGAATATGCATCTCTCTCTCTCTCTCTCTCTCTCTCTCTCTCTCTCTCTCTCTCCTGTACAGAGGCAAATGTTAATTGAGAAAAACCTCACTCTGCGGAATGCTAAAAAAAAGTAAGAAAATACAAAAGCCTCCGATAACAATACTCCTTACTAGGGGAAAAAATGAATAAATTTAGCCAGAGTGTTTTTCCGGATTGGAACAACCCGAGTTTGTCGTATGCATATTCTATGACTTCATACATCTCGCTTCCTGTCTCAGTCCATTTCTTATTTTCCACATTCATTCTGACATCATGCAATCATCTCATGTCAGACCACTTTTCGGAATATCTAATCCGGAGAAAGTGCAGGCACGTGTATACCAAGATATACTATAGGAGCCCCACTCAGGTAGTCGGAACATTTCAAATTTGCATCAAAGTTCCAGCATATGAAAAGTCGATCTCGATACACTCCTCTACTATCCACAGGGTTGTCCGCATAAACAGAAGAATTATTCAGATGGCACGTCACCGAATTAGTACGTCTAACCAAATGGACTGTGCAAATTTCACAGTCTCAAATCTTCTAGATAAATAAATAAAATGCGGCAATTGAATCGGTTAAAATATATCGAACCAATATATATATATATATTTGTTGTATAGTTTTTAATTGAATGTTATTTGAATACACAATCGTTTTTCTAAAGGCTTGACATGAAGTGGCATTGAGGTTTTGGTGTTTTTTCATTTCTTCACTTTTACGATCATTTATATTTACTTTTTGTGGAATTCGGTTGCAGAATTCTAATAAGGATCTTGCAAAAAAAAGTGTTGAATGATTTTCGTAGCGTCAATTGACCGAGAAAACAATTGGTCAAACCAAAAAATAGATTTTCATGCGCACATCATGTGAGCTAAAATATGACAGAAAACTTAGTTTCCGTACATTTCAGTTTTGCACTAACTATCAGTATATAGCTAAATTCTTGCCTGTCAATATTCATATACATTTGACTATAAACTGAACAGTTTTATGCGTGAACAGCGAAATAACTTCCTGGAGAAGCTTCGCATTCCACCATACTTATTTTTATCCATACGTAGCGCAAAGTGCATTTGCTTATCGATATTGAGCCATCAACAAGCGAACTCTATAGAAACAGCCACATTTTTATGAGCTTCTTGACGAATACCTGATAACGTGAAGTTATTTTGTGAGAAAATATTGCAAAAAGCAATTAAGTTTGAGACTGGAGGCGAACGGTGCTTGCTCCTCAATTTTTTCTCTACACCGCACATTCCATCACGATTGTATTGTCGGATCGTCCTTCGTCAAGCTCATTAACCAACACTTCTCTTATTCTATTGTTACGTGAGCAGAATCAACGACGATAAAAAATCATCGAAAAATAATACATTTTGGGTCAAGTTCGTAGACTTTCAATGTCGAATTGAACATCAAGAGTTATGTAATAATGATTTGTTTGTAGAGTTCAAGTATGCCGTCAGAAACTATCAATTTTTATCCATCAATTCTCGATCCCGTCAACTTCGTCCGATCCACTCCCAATTTTTCCCACTTTCGATGAAAATCTAGAGGAAAATAATTTCCATCCAATCTCCAGTCGATCAGCATCCGTTTAAGACTCCAGCATTTTGGATTGCTCATTTTTATAGAATTTGAAAGTTCTAGTTTACAAATTTTATCTTCGTCAATGAAAATTACTTGATTTTGCAGAATTGTCGGTACTTTTTGACTGGGAAAAAGTCTGACAAAAGACTCACGAGGTATTTCATCGTACGCGAAAATTACGAACTGCATCACGTTCGCACTTAAAGCGAGATGCGAGAGAGTCAATTTTCTATGAATTTATACGGACCGTTATCAATCAGTCGCGGTCGATCCGACACAGAGCACGGAGCGGCTCCCAATGCGAATGCAGACAGGCGTCATTTCTGCCAGGCGATCACGCCTGTCAGGAATATGTACGCGCTGCATGAGAGGATTGCATACCTAATTTCCTGGTGACAGGGTGTAATTTGTTACTGGAACCATAATACGTGAGCTGTCCCGAATGTAATCGACGGATCCGTATCTCCGTTCCTCCGACATTCTCTTTCAGTTTCTTGCAATTCAGGACATAACCTTTGAAAGCTTATTAGCTTCAGTTCTGTATTTTTGAAGTCTGCACGTGGGTCGATTAGGACAAAACTGTCAATAAGCGATGCAGGAGCTTTGGGATTTTTCTTTTTCTTCTGAAAGTCACGTGGTCTTTAGTTCCTGCAAATTATTCTTGACAATTATTTTAATTTAATAATTAAATTAGTTGATGTAATTATTTCGATAATTAAAAAATCCTTTTCATCAATTTATTTTAATTTATTAACTTAATTATTATTTTAATAAATAAATAAATAGTTGTCCAGAACAATTTGTAGGAACCAATCATTACGGGACTTTGAGAAGATAAAAAATAAATTCCAAAGTTCTTGCATGAGATATTTACAGTTTTTCTACGACTCCCATTGGCTTGGATTTTTTAAATTATTTTTTAAATTGTTTTACAAACGTTGTGAACAACTAACAATACTCAACGCAATTCCGGATATTATAATAATAATTTGAGTACTCGGTATGCCCAAGTTGTCTTTTTTTCACATGATACAAACATTAACTGGCTACGGCTTTTAACAAGTTTTTTCTTCAAGGAGAAACGATTTTTTAATTGATGAAAAATGTTGCGTACGACGAAATGCAAAATTTTAAAGTATCAATATCTTTCTAGATAAATGTATTTCTAATTTTTCGAATGTATTGACTCAATATATTTACAAGATTTGTCGACGAAGAATAAGAGCGGTAGGAAAATATGAGTAGCAATCAAACGGCCAGATTTGTCAGGTACGTATTACGAACACGAGTTTATTGTCACTTCGATCGCGATGCGATTCGTTTTGTCTCGCGCTCGATCGCGTCAGTAGCCGATTAATCGCCGACACACACGTATTGCGTACTCGGATATCAACTTATTGTATTGTGGATGCAGGAACAAAAATCTAACGGCCTTGGAAATAAATTCATTGTCTTTCGAATGTTCACTAGTAATTAACCGTATCAAGAATTTTCGCACATTTGCTAAATCAATCTTTTTCAAGATTCAATTTCATCTCAATATTATCCTTTCGCTTAAATTTCCGCAAATAAATCGTTAGCTGTTTGCTGCGAACAAGGACATTTCCACGATAAATTATTATTATTAGAAAACGAGAAATAATTTCGTTTTTGCTTCGCTCGCTACACCCGCCCCGCCGCGATCCGAAAACTTCATTGACTTTTTCCTGTTTCTCGAAAACGGATATCCTCCGACAGGAAAGGACTCGAGGCCAGCGCCGTTCGTTCATGCGTGTACGGGAGCGAATAATCGAATTTCTTTGGGTACTCAACATCGAATTTCGTTCTGCGGGTCGAGTAGCCTGGGTGCACTCCATACTTATATAGCACACAAGATAAATATGTCTATACATATTTGTTTATCGAAAAATAAATTAAAAAAAAATATGAGCCATACGGGTATACGATCAACTTGAAAATCCGGCGGACCTCGGGTAATTTGAGATCGTCGTAGAACGAGGATACGAGAGATAGCGACCGTGTGCAATATGTGGGGTGCCAAGGAGCCCGGTGCTCCTCATCCTGATGTGAGATGTGGCAAAGAGACGCATATATGTATGGACGCCCAGTAAGGCGGCTTGGATTACACCGTTGTGGTATAGACTTACAGGAACAGGATATACATATATATATATACACTGCCGGCCAAAAGTTTGGATACACTAGTCGAAATTTCTTACTGCACTAAAAGTTAGATAGCGGACTCAAAAATAAAGATAATTGAACTTCCCAAATGGCGTTTTAAAAAGGATAAGTTGACATTCATTTTGCTTTTTGGAAAATTTTCTACGATTTTTTTTCGCCCCGGTACGCACTTTTGAACATGGCCATTTTTCGGCTATTTTTTGGCTGGAGAAAATTAACTTCACAGTTTGTGGAAAATGTTTTCCTCGGTTTTTCCATGCTAATCTTAAAAAAGATATGAGAACCTACATTTTCATTTTTTAGAAAGTCTCGTACGATTTTTTTCGCCCCAGTATTGCATTTTTAGCTAAAAATTGCATGTTTTAGAAAAAATGCGTCATCGAAGAACTATAGGGTTTCAGAGGAAATGTCAAGAGGCTGAAAAGTTGCATGGGTTCACACTGAAGTAGATAGAATTTTTTCATGATTTTTTTCGAACATTTGTTTGAGTTTTTTTGGTTAGAACTTTAAAGAGTAGAGAGGCTCTAGTTGGAAATTTATGGGGTCTAGGACAATATATTGAGAAAGGAAATTTGTTTACATTTTCATTTTCTATTAACTACAATTTTTGTAGATGTTTTTTTATAATTTTTGAAAATTAAAATGAAAAAATGAAAATGATTGTTTTTAATTCTAAAAAAATTGTAGTTAATTAAAAAGAAAAATATAAACAAATTTCCTTTCTCAATATATTGCCCTAGACCCCATAATTCCCAAGTGGAGCCGCTCCACACATCAAAGTTCCAACCAAAAATGGTGAAAAAAATCTCAAAAAATTCTGAAAAAAATCTAGCCACTCCAGTGTGAACCCATGCAACGTTTTGCCCTCTTATCATTTCCTCAGAAACCCTATAGTTCTTCGATGACGTCTTTTTTTTCTTAAACATGTCCTTTTTAGCTAAAAATGCAATACTGAGGCGAAAAGAAATCGTACGAGACTTTCTAAAAAAACAAAAATGTAGGTTTTAATATCCTTTTTAAGTTTACCATGGAAAAAACCGAGGAAAAAATTTTTCACAAACTATGCAGTTATTTTTCGATGGCCAAAAAATAGCCGAAAAATGGCCACGTTCAAACGAGGGCGAAAAAAATCGTAGAGAATTTTCCCAAAAAAAGCAAAACAAGGGTAAACTCGTCCTCTTAAAAACACCACTTGGGGAATTCAATTATCTTTATTTTTGAGTCCGCTATCTAACTTTTAGTGCGGTAAGAAATTTCAATTAGTGTATCCAAACTTTTGGCCTGGAGTGTAGGGGAGAGTGGGGTACAATGTATCACGGCGTACTGTGAGCTAGATGCGATTTCTCGGAGTTTTGTAGATCGAAAATTCCGAATTTTTTTTTGTTGGACCGCGATTTATATTTGGTTTTGTCAGGCCTAAAACAAAGTCAATAACAGCTCACAAAGAATTATTGAAAATTAAAAATTGATTTGAGGATGTCATGATTAAACCTATTTTCCCCGAACTCGATTCTATTTTATATCAACTACATTACGCCAGCCAACTCTTTTATAGCAAATGTTGATAAAAATAAGCATATAAAATTCAACAAGGCCCAAATCTAACCATTTTTTTCTCGACTCTCAGGATAAATTACAATGAAAATTTATACCGAAAAGTGGCAACATTATGCAAAAAAAATCGGTATTGTTAAACACGTCTTTGATATTTGCACATTGAGCTGCAGCCGATATAGAACAATTGCAATAATTCAGTTCTTCCTGCAAGGATATCACGACTAACCCTATTTTCTCTGAATCCCATCAGCCACATCACATCGGCCTACGGTATTCATTGAATTCTCGTTAAAACAAAAAGATCCTTCTATACGTGTAAATCCGAGTCTCTCTCGAAAATTCTCGTCCGCACACAAGAAAGTCCTGCATCCGGTCCACACGTGTATATATTCCTGTATGTGTGTATACTCCCGTATCGTTTTTCGCATGACATGAGAATCCTCGTTCATCGTTTCCGGTCGAATATCACTCGTTTGGAAATTCGACAACGTATAGTCGTCGCAGTATCGTTGCGTTAAGGCCCTTATCCAGATTAAGACATTTGAGAGGTGAAAGACGCTCGGTTGAGGAAAGTCTCGTTGCTTTTGTTGAAGCAGATCAACGTTTCAGGAAAAAGTAGTCTCACTTTATTCTTTCTTTAATACAGTGCAAAATGAGACTTGCTCTTTTTCCCATATCTCTTCTCGGAGAAAAGTGAGTACTTTATGACACGAGGACGAAAAAACTTTTTCTAACGTGTGTTGCAATCACACGAGGCTAGAAAAATTTTATTTGTCGAGTATTATACGAAATTTTATTGTACGCTGTGCGTAAAACGTCCATTATCGTACCGAGTGGAATAAAGATTTTTATGTCACACTCGTATGTAACGTGGTACATGTTTCAGTTCGCTTCAAGACGTTACATCTGAACATTTTTTAATGCTTTTTTTATTGGCCTAAATGATGTATAAACATAATACGAATGATATACAAAAGGAATTATACGCGAATTTTTTTGCATGTTAAGAGCTCATTTTCCGAAGCGCCATCGAGCGCTCCCAAACGCATGAAATAGCCTAGACGGTGAAAGTAGCCAATTTAGACTCTTTTAGTCCAGTCATTATACAAAAAATAGACAACAACCTAACACTTGAAGACCTACTATGAAAATGCCACGGTGGGTATACGCAGCACTTTAATGAGAGCTTTATTTCGGTCGTGTCGACGATAGTTCCTACATCAGTTTCCAAACTTTAAACGCTTTCGCCTCAAACCCACGTTTTTGAAATCGGGAGAACGCATAATTCGGGCAATTTGGATCCGATTGAATTTAAGATTTAACCGTAGCCTCTGAGATAGATTCTCCAAAGAAGTACACATGATGTTTACGATTTATGAAGAATTCTCATTTTTATGAAGAAATTAAGGGCGATCTTTCAGCGATTTTTTTTAAATTTAAAATGATGCCACTTTGCGAGAAAAAAAATCCATATTTTTCAATAATCAAGAATACTTCTCTAGCAAAACTAATGTAAATGACAATTTTCTTTTCTTGTTCTAGATGCTTATCCATCGAAGTTCTGCGTCCTCCCGCAGAGCGCTTAAAAACGCTTTTAGTATAGCTACGACTGCGCCGCCATTTTGATTTTTTCTTTCGTAACAAAAAGTTTTTGTGTATACGTCAAAACATGGAGAATAAACTCTCCGGAGCTCATTTTTATTACTTTCTTAGTATTCTCAGAAAAAAATCTCAAAAAAGTCCCTTTTTTCGGTGAGCCTTATAGACGTAGCGCTCTAAGGGCAACGACTAGATGTGCTGGTTGTCAATATTACATAGATATAACGGGTTGGAAATATCATTTTTCCATCTACATATACACATATGAATATATATAAGCAGATGAAAAACTATAATCTATACATATGATGAAATTGTAAACTTTGCGTATCTGTTTTACTGTTTATTGATGAAACTACTGACCCAATCTGGATGTAGTTTTCAAAAAAAATATAGGGCCGAATTTGAAGAAATATTAATTTTTTATTTCATCACAATCGGCTCATTCAATCGAAAACTATGCTAATTTTAAATTTTTAAAAATCTGCGCGTATGAAATCGTGGATACAGCTAGTGTTCAATATACATATATACTTGGAGAGTGTTACTGGGTGGAGTCATTATCCACTTGGTCCATGGAGTAGTCCGTGCTCCACTGTCGGTATCAACTTTTACGTCGGGTACTCTGCGCACACGATCGTAAAGTAAATCGGATAAACGGATAACGAGATTGCCGCCGAGGGAGATAGAAAAATAGAGTGCGAGTGAGACACACGGATGGAGGGAGAGAGCGAGAGAGAGAGAGAGAGAGAGAGAGAGAGAGAGAGAGAGAGAGAGGGAGTGAGTGAGGGAAACATGAACGAAAGGAGAATGTATATAGGAAAGAGCTTGAAGGATCCGTATCGTAAGGTATTCGAGTTGCTTCCTCCCCTGTTTCTTTGGTTCTCTCGACATGCCCCATAACTCGTGATAACTCGCGATAACTCGATGTTACACACCCAGGCTCGTTCTATTCGCGGATACTCGCTTGGCTATCACACATCGTCGACAGTCCTCACCTTCAACGACGTTGTGCAACATTTCTGATAGAACGACGAGACCAGCTAAAGATCCGAAGAGAGAATTTACTGTACTATAAAAATGATATCGCCCTATGTCTGACAAGAGCCAGCCAGAATTTCATCGATAAGCGCGGCTATTCGGTGACGAAGATAAGTCCAAAAAGAAATCCATGGGAGACCCCGACAAATTCTGACTCGTCTCTCTCCAGTCCTCATCGTCGTTATGCTCTCTTCATTGAGGCAAATACGATTAGAAACATCAATACTGGAAGACGATCCGGTCTTCGTAGATAACTCACATAGGTCTGACCTTATCATCAATGTATGCCTGCTCTCGTATAAAACATTCCTTACCAGCTTAGCTACCCGGGATTTTTCCATTTATCTCCAGGCGTTTACCGAAACATGGAGTATGTCCATGGATTCAATGAGATTTATTGAGAAACGATCTTATCGAGTAAAGGATACTAATAATGGGAGTTGCGATAATTTTTGTTATTAAACTTCGAACAAAATGTAAATGAGTTACATTGTTAAATTATTTTAATATATCGGTATGGCAAAAAAAGTGTTAAACTCACGCCAAAATACAAGCGTCATGTCTTTATCTACGATGGCCAACTTTGCATCCCTGGAATATAATAAAACATGATTTTTTTTTATTAACGAATTTTTCTTTGCCGAATTGAGCTATTGAAATTAACAAAATATTTTTTAAATACTTATTGGAGAGATACAAAAATAAATAATACGAGAAAGATTGCGGATAATGATAAAAACCAAAAAATCGTTGTATCCACGATGCAAATTTTAATATTATTTTTATGCACGTGGAAACTGCAGCATTTTTATACACTCGGTATTATCAGAAGTAATCATCAACTTGAGTACACAGCCCTTATTGTGAGCATGAAACAACAAAATCTCTATTCACCTGACAATATCCCTAACTGTGAGAATTAAAAAAAATACCGCATAAAAATTTTGAACATGCAGTGGCTTACGTAGCATGAAATGACCCATACTCAATAGCACGTGCTTACTTGTGAGCTGTCAGCTGTAAAACTCTCGGTTATTATTATATAGGTTTGACGAGTCTTTCGAGCTCTCGAGTTCGAGAACAATCTCTGTTCGCGCGGAGAGAATGATCGATGAGACAAAACGAATATTGCTTTAGCCTGGAGTCTATTTCGAAAATGCACCTTGAGTTATAGAAATGTAAGAAAGCTAATTCTGCTAAAAGAAAGCGATTCATTCTAGTCGCCTCACAATTATTCCTCAACCCAAATCAATTATTCGATTGGACTAGGGTCTGTCAGGTTGGATTAGTTTTATTTTTAAATTGCGGTCTTAATTATTTCTCGTTCCTATTTACTTTGAAAATCTGATTTTTCATTAAAAAAATTATTCGTCAACTCAATTGAGATAATTTCGAACGAGGAACCGAGGTTTTTATTGTTCTTTTCGATCTATTGATTTAGGATTATCGGTATCTGGTGAATCCGCCCCTGCGGAATCGAAACAGCAGTACCTATGTAAGTCCAAAGTCCTTGCGGAAAAGGTTATCCAACACGAGGAAAATTGTTTCACTGCTACAAAAATATCCATATGTGCAATTTATATGAAAAATATTCTTAAACCCTTCGTGGTCACACTTCCAAATTCAATCACGGTGGTCGCACTGGGTCGATTCTACCCAGTCAGTTTTCAAAAATAGTATTGTGGGCAAAGTATCCATCCAAAGTGGTTCAAAAAATTACGGAATATGCTTTGAACTTTTTAGAAGATGCACGAAAAATTTATTTATAAGAAATAAAATGGCGACATGTTAAAAAAAAATCATAAAGAGGTGAAAACGCGAAAAAAAACACTTTTTCGCTAAAAAAAATTATAGTTCTGTGAATTTTCAATATTTGTACCTAAAATTTGTACGTGATACTCCTTAGATATGCTACTTCTGAGCAAAAATAGTAGCATAGTGTGCGTTCCAAAAAAGGTATTTATTCCGACATGTGAAGAGGGTCGATTGTATGGTATGAGGATACTTCAAACTCCAGGTAAGATGGTGAATGCAGTCCCATTCGAAGCCGGGAAACTATTATATATTTTCGCCAAGAGTTGATCGACGAGTCGATTCTACCCCGTGTGACCACGAAGGGTTAATGCTGTCATGACAAAATCAACGTTTAAAAAAACGTGGGCCCACCAATTTTCCAAAAAAAAAATTATTTTCAACCTTATTGCATGAGCTACCAAGCAACGAATCACATACTTTTGTCCAAATCTTTCCATTCTCTCTGATCTCTAAATTTGTGATACAATCGCGATCTTGGACGAAAAAAAAAAGCAAAGAAGAACTAAAGCTCCACGTTGCAAATTACCACACGATGCCCAGAGGCTCTAGGACGCTTCGACACAATCCACTTAAACATATTGGATCAGCGCAGCGTGTAGTCGCTGGCTGCGAGGGGTGAAAGAGAACGAGAGAAAACGTGGAGTGCGTTGGTGTACGTTCGACGATGTCCGAAGAGGCTGGAGGGTAGAAATCGTAATATACACGCGTGCCAAAAGCCATAGATATTTGTGTACAGAAAAGTCCAGTCGACACTTTAATATTTCCGTGAGATTCGAATAGCTACGAGCGCGTAGCAAACATCACGAGCGAAAGATTCATTTTCATCCGGATACGGTTGAAGTATAAATATATATCTCTGTTATTGGACGCGAAACGCAAATATTTTCATCGACAGTTGATTTTCAGCTGAATTTCGATCGTGACTGCAATACGGAAACACTGCGAAGTATTTTCTAACACATTTTCAATGTTGTGCTCCAAATAAAAGTGTTTCGTCATTACTGCCAAACTATAGCAACTGGGAGTGGAAAAAGAATCATCAACGTGTGTGAAAAAAAAAAACGTAAATTAAATGTGCAACGTGACACGTAGTGTTGTCGCAATACGCAAACTTATGTGCACATAAAAATAAGTATGCAGCGGTGTATCGTATGCAGGAAGCATTAAAAAGTCACGCGACAATTAAAAGAACATCAAGAGCATCGCGACGTGAATTTATTTTGGTGACGGAAAAAAAAACGGAAGAAATTTTTCGGGTATGATGCGACTCGTGAATGAATAAAAGTACGGAGTAAAATGTCGCGAGGACAAAGACTCGCTTGAATTGTTCGTCGTTTGATTGTTATGCACCTATGCGTAGTACGTGTATGCATGTATGTGTTCATAATGCACAAGCGATAAGAGTGACAAGCGTAGCCATACGGGAAAGGGAGACCGTGCGTTAAAAGTCTCGAGAGAATGCCGACTCGAAGCCCGACGATTTTCATTAAAAGTTTTACATATATACGCGCGCAGCCTATTGTTAACACGAAAATATTGCGAGACTTTTCGTTACATTGCCATGTGAGGCACAGCGATTTTTTTTCCCGACCATATTTTCACCCGGGAGTCGAGTAACGAGGAAAAGTGCACGAAGGAGAGTCGGAGACGTTAAATTTGTGAAAAATTGGCGTAACAAAATGAAGCTGGGGAGGATTCTGCTCCATGGTGAAAATTATCTGGTAATTATCTAGGGATTTCACAAGCAGCATAAAGATTTTTTTTACAAATATTTCTGTAAATCTCGATCCCCACCAGGAATTGCCTAAAATCGAAGCGAAGAATCGCAAACACCATTGTTGTATCATTTCTTTAAGGGCTTACACTTAATTAAATTTTTTCCTCGAATTACTTAAAATATAACTTTTCAAATATATTCTCTAAAAATTTCAAGCCAATCCGTTCAAAAGTTTCCGCCAACCAACGAATTTCAGACGCGTTTTCTTCAAATTGACTTTTTCAAAATCGGTGACCACGATATCTCAAAAGTCACTGGACCGAACAGCTTTAAATTTCAAAAGCTTCCTTCACATATCTCAAAGCAACCAGCCCTTTGCATAAACCATTGTATCTACCACATTTATATATATAATTTTTAATACAAAAATTGTAAAAAATACTTGAAAACATACGCTATGATTTAAAAAAAAAAAATTGCAAATATGCACACGCTTGTCCAAAAAAAAGAAAACCCGAAAATTCCTCTTTTTTGCGGCCACGAACTACGTGTAATCCGTTAATTCGAAAAATTAAAATACAAATGTAATGGATTTTCGTAAAAATATATTGACAACGACCGGTCTAATCTCCCAGAGGGATGGGGCCCAGAAGGGGCTGGGTTGAAATTCCGAACTTTGAATGATCAGAACGCTCAAAATTCCGAATTTATTAGCTAGTACTCAACACGTCTGGAAATTTATAATTCCAAAATTTTGTAAACATCATATAACCAAAAATAATAGTACACTAAGGAATTAAATGACAATAATCATGGGACCGACTGATAAAGCGTCGACATGAAAACACAGCACATAAAACAATTATCAACTTCCCATAATTAGAGAGTCTACAGTTCCGAAAAATTGTAGTGTTAGAAATTCGAGTTCCTGAATGGCGAAGGTTGTACAGAGAAAAGTTCCGAAAATAAGAATATCGATAAGAATCATCGATAGCTAAACATCCTTACATTGTATATTCACAATAAAACGTGAAGGATGCTCAAAACTCCGAAAGAATTTTTACCCGAAAGACCAAAACTCCGAAAATCTGAACATCGTTCACATGCTTTACAGTAGTGGTGCTGCCATCTAAACGCATTAGACTAACTTGCTTTAGGTGTGGGTTTTCAGAATTTTTAACGTTCTGAACGTTCTTTATCAGAATCTTACACTATCTAAACTTCAGTTTTCCCAAACTGGATGATCGAAGCTATGATTTCCGGAGTCCAAAAATTTCGTGAATCTGACGAATCTCTTATTAGCTTTTATTGTATTTCAACTTTCTGATATAGCTCGTTTTTTAGAATAAAAATTTCGGAATTTTGGGGCATGCTTAATATTACATATTCGGAGTTTTGTATGTCGTATTACTGGTCCTTCAAATAAAGCGTTGATCTTCTTCATACTATTTCTAAAAATTATCTCGTATAAGAAATCATATTTGTATCCTTTTTCTATCGCTACTCGTACCGTTCTACATCATTTACAATCAACTGTGTAGACTTTCGCCGACATGATCTTTACGAAACTTGTAGTTTCGGAACATTAAAATTAGAAATTTTAAACCGTCGGAGCATTCAAAGTTCAAAATTTCAACTCGACCTCGCCCAGAACGTACTGGAATTTTTTTTTTCATTACATATTTTCCATTTTTAAATAGCATTTATGATACGATTGAAAAATAAAAAGTACAATCGCGTGATTCGCAATGATTCGTGATTCATCGATGTTATAATGAGGCGCGTCCGTTCTCTAATCGCACCGTTGTATTTATTGGTGAATCGCTCGGATCGTGACCCTAATACATAACACGTGACGATTATATGTGATGATTTCCGCATCGTTTCAGTAAATGTAATAATACTCGTGCATTCATCGAATATCTACTCAATAAATCGGCGGAAAATTTACGAAATATTTTATATATGGAGCTACGTGTTTATCCAAGTATATTAGCGTTGATATACGATGGGCGGTTTGAATTTCGATATTCGTCGCTCGGACTAAGCAACGTATCCCAATTGATGGAGCCATTTAGCCGCACTCCGGCGATGCGTTCAATATACGTCATTACGCAATTCGATATTACCAGAGGACACGAGCCACGTTACGCCCGGACACGCGTATACTGTATGAAAAACAATGTAAAGCTTCTCGCTCCAGCCATTATTCCAATTGAGCAGCGCAACGTAATAAATTGGTAGTGAAATAAAAAGCCCCGGACTTCTTTGTTGGGCAAACGAGTCAAGTCCACGTTTTTAATTAAAGCTGTTTTTAGTCGTGATGCTTGAGACGTCTGCGAGACCTTTTTGGATAAAAAAAATTACGGTCCTGGAGTCGAAATATTTTCATGACTTCTCAATAGTTAGATGAATTTTTTTTTTTTAATAGCGTGTATGATTTTTCGTACTAATCGATTGACTCATTGGTCCAGATGACATTGTATACTTTCGTTATTTTCTTTCGGTACTTCAGTATTGTGTTTTTCACTCGTGTCAAATAATTTATCGCCCGCTCACGGCACAATTCCCGTTGCAATTATTTTACTGAACAATAATTCATTAGTCTAGATATTAAAATGAGATTTAAATAACTTCGATCATTTAGGTAAAATTATTGCGAATTTTTCGTTGTGACTAATTCTTCGGTATGATCGATCATACATTTTTTTAATCAACTGTTATCAAATAATTAGCGAATTTAAGATTAACCTCACGTTTTTGTTTTTACGTTCATTTTATATATAGAAAATATATAATTTCGGGGAATCCTTTGTGAATTTTAATTAACATTAATATATTACATTGAGCGATATTCCAGGATCCAGAATTTTCTAATTCATCCACCGATCAACTTAAAACATCAATGCGATTGAAAAAAGGTCATTGGCAAAAAAAAACCTTTTGAATGTAAATTTTCGAATATTAGAATAATTTATATGTCTCTCTGTCTCTGACTCTCTCTCTCTCTCTCTCTCTCTCTCTCTCTCTCTCTCTCTCTCTCTCTCTCCCCACCATCCCTCCCTCCCTTTATAAGCTAAAATAAGAAAATCGAAAAGCTAGAAGAGATGAATTAATGCAAGAAAATCAACTTTATGAGAAAGCTGAAGGCTTACTATGTGGGCCTGGATCGCTGACTAACCCGTAAGTAATTTTAGTCGTTGGTTTTTTACGCAGCAAAACTTTAACCGCGTTTTTCTCAAAACTGCATATTTGAAACTGGCGTGAAGGTTTAATCAAAAACTATTAAGCCGATTGAGTTGAAACTTTGTAGAAAAGTTTATAATATTATTACCTTCTAGTTGACGAGAATTGTTTTTGAAAAATACTTTTTTCATTCAAATATTACAGAAATGATGATTTTTTTCTTAAGCGTATCATTCTCTTACATTTGCATTGTCGTCATTTTAATTACTGTCAAATAGAAACCATACATGTTCTAACAGAATAAATGTTTGAATTTTTTTTGCCGATCAAAATCTACGGGAAGCGAGAATGCACCCCGATTCGCAACTTCAGCGGCAACCTTGCTGTAAAACTCTACCACAGCCTCGCTATTTTGATGATAAATGAATTAAAAAAATTGTTTTGTATTACAGTTTGATAAATGTATAATAATTATTTCGCAGTTTAGAAAATCTCTTAGAATTGCCTAATTTCTTACCGTCTAAATGTATATTCCGCCTCAAATGTCTCAATGGCCGATATGATAAAAATAATAATCGGAAATTTCAACTTTTTACTCGAGATTTCGAATTCAGTGGCCCATATTCAAAAGTATTTAACGCGAAGTTCGGGTCAACGAGAGATAAAAGATAAGAAAGCAGCAATTTCTATTCATCTCTTCAGGACCAAGGACGAAGAGGACAAAATCATCGTCGTCGTCCAGATCTGCCACCGGTCCAGTATTAATTTAACGTATTAATTAATCGGTATACGTAAATAATTGCGAGCCGTAAATGACAAGAGCAATGAGCACCGTCCCTAAGGTCATGCGATCCGCTCGTGCGGGATACCGTATCGTTTCACTCGCGACTGCTTTGGTATCACCAACGGATGCGATGGTCTTTAGCCAATCCCCGACCAAGATCATGTTTCACAAACGTAAGACATTGTCCGAGTCGTAGGAACACACACGCGCACTGCACGTTTTGAACGGGAATTACCTTCATTTGCAATATCCTTGACTCTCGCGACCTTTACCCCCAATCATTTAATTGTTTGCGCCTCCGGTTTTGCCGATTCTCTTTTCACCATTCTACTTTTCACTATTTTCGTAACTGCTGTCTCGTATTTTTTTATTCTTTTTTTCTTCGTTCATGAAATATTTTATAACCGTGATTTTTATTATGGGACGAGAATTTTTTTCAAGCTCGTTTGGTCGGAGCAGGCGAATAAATTGAATTTCTTGTTATTAATTATTGATAAAGTTTCTCCGACTCATACTTGTCGCGTTACCGTCGTCAATTCAGGTTAATGAAAGCTGAGTTTAAAAAAAAAGACAATCTGCACAAGTTTTTAGTAAAAAAAATGAAGTGATCTCGGCGACTGTCGACCCAGATCTAAGAATGTCCGGTGAATACAGAAAAACCAGATAGTGGTCGTTGCACATGACGATAACCTACTTTTTTTGCCAGTACCAAGGTATTTTTACGCTCAGCGTTTCCCTTTTCTTTTCTAACAAAGTCCATAGCGTCGATCCATCGTCATTGACCACCAGTTCGACTTCATCGTTCGTCGAGGCATGATCTGTAATTTCCACGCCATAATTGTTTGTTCACTTCTCGAATTAGAAGAAACGCGACTTTTTATTATTCAATGCATCGGACTATAAATAGATGAGTAAAATTATAACGGGAATTAACATCGTAATAAATGTTTGCCGGATAATTCACAGATCATCTTGCACGAAACGAGTAGACATTCTTCAAGCCAGAAACGATGAGAAAAATTCAGGCTAAAAGATTACCAAAATGCATGCTTTGTTAATTACTTGACATTGAGTAGATCGAGTTGCGGAATGTTTCAATTTGTAAGAATTTCTCCTCCCAGTTAGATTATAGTTTTGTTTCTTCTGTCAAATAATGAATGTTTAAGCTTGATTGCAAACAATTAAAATATTAAATACAAAAATTAAATACAAATATTGGATAAAGGTTAAAATCTTTTTTCTTGTAATCTTTAAAAATATTTTTAAAAAAATTAAATTTCGATTTAAAAAAATGTAGATAAAGAAAGGACTGACTGACCATTGAAAATTGTTTGTCGTCATTTGGATTGTAGTTTTTCTGCTTATGTCAAATAATGAATGTTTGAGGTTGAGTGCAAAGCATTAAAAAAAAAAATAAACCAAATATCTGAAATAAAAAAAGGACTGACGGACCATTGGAAATTATAATAGTTTCGTATGTACTACTGACAGCTCCCTAATTTTGATTTCAGATACTTTTCGATACATAGCCCGGGTCGTTCAACTCACGCTATA
Source organism: Ophion ventricosus (assembly GCA_963932345.1). Classification (NCBI taxonomy): domain Eukaryota; kingdom Metazoa; phylum Arthropoda; class Insecta; order Hymenoptera; family Ichneumonidae; genus Ophion; species Ophion ventricosus. The sequence goes on from OZ010713.1 coordinate 11,361,448, forward strand.
TATCGGTTTCTAAGTTCCCTTTTTCATACTGCAATATATTCAAGTATGATAAGAATATATGATTGCGTATATATAATAACGAAAAAATACATAATATAGGCCGGAAAACAAGAAGAGTCACGGATGTTGAGACTCCAATGACCTAAAGACGATGCCGCCCGAATGATTGATTCGATTTGGGTATATGTTTGCACGCCCATCTCAACCCCGGATTGCACGTTTCATCCTGTACGTCCACCTCTCTCCGACCCGTAGGCAGACACACACACACATATAGTGGACAAACAGGAATCGTGAAGGCTCGCCACACTCGAGATCGCATTCGATCGACTTGTTGAGCAGTTTCGTATCGCGCTTCCGCGGAGAATAATGTAAGTCAATATCAGACACGTCTCGTTACCTCCAAACAGACATTCGTCAATTGTGTCAATTTAATGTACTTTCATCCGCGCGAAAATATCTTTCGTCGCAATCGTGTTATCATCTTTTTTTACAAACCCATTGTTTCTTTCTCGTCAGCTGTAGGAATTTTTAATAATTTGTTGGTTCGTCGTACAGGAAATATTGTTTTTTGCCACGATCGATGTAAGTGCTAAAAATATCATGAATGGACAAAAAATTAAGTTGGAAATGTGTTATATGTGGATCGGCACGACTTGTGGAATTCAAATGGTTTTGATTTGAATTTTTTCCCACGAGTAAACGTAAACCGGTATCAATAAACGAATTCAGACGTTATTGGAAAAGATTATCAATTTTGTACTCTGCTAATGGATGTTTAGTACTTTTGTATGCCGGACTAAAATGTATGAAAATGTAACATAGTGATAAAATTTCATAAAATATTATCTAACAATTAATTATATTTGAAATTGAGAAATTATTAATTAAAACGTCGACACTTTTGAACAAAATAATTATTCTACAAGCCATGCACACACTTATTCAAACTTTGAGCATTTTTCAAATTAAAAAATCATTCAAGTTTCCATAATTTTCCATTTTTATCAATCCCGTTTCTAGCCAAAGATGATATTTCGAAACTACCGTATTTCAATTATTAAAATCAACCAAGCTATTTGCTATTAGGCTGATAGAATTATAATGAGACAGATATTTTTATGAATTTTGATTGATCGAATTATTTTAATACTCCGCACTCTGTACTGTTTGAAATGTAATTTCCTATCGATTCGGTTGATCGACCGCGAGTACACTAGAGCGAACAAAAAGGCCTCGCAACTTTCTCTTCTTCTCCCTCGTTTGTTACTTTTGTCGCAAGTAATTTTGTCTGTAATTGTAACGGGAAAATTACAGCCACAACGAATAATTCGATAGAGACCCGTGGAATATTTGTCTTCAGGGGAGCGTGAAAGAACGGCGAAAAAAAAAATATTTTTTACTCGTTCTTCAGGCGCCAAGTGCAAACGCGACTGTTTCTTAATAGAGCTGTTGTAATGTCGGTTTTTTTTTCACATAAACTGAGTATTCTCTTTTTTCTTTTCCTAAGGTATTCAGCAATAGCGCTGAGTTTCGAACATTTGGCAATAGAAAAAGTCGATAAATTATCGTATCTGAATTTTGCAAGGTTTCATTTTAATATTTTGCGCAGGGCACTTGATATCCAGGCTACGTGGCTACCTGCAAAATATTCCATAGTTTTATAGAACATTTTTTGGTCTCATAGAATCTTTAATTCGGATGGTATTTCTACCGCGATTAAAACAATGCTCGAATAGCTAATTGTAGAGCGATAGTAGATGAGAGAATAATATTGAGCTGCTTTCAATGGTTCAGTGCAAATAGTATGAAAAATTAATCCGATCATTTATGACGACTGGACGGATCAAGGGTTTCGAGACTGTGCTGATAAAGTTTTATCAAAGCTTTTTCGACTGTGCGGATATGTATCCGGAAATGTATATATATATATGTGTGTGTGTGTGTGTGTGTGTGTGTGTGTGTGTGTGTGTGTGTGTGTGTGTGTATGCATGAATGCATGTACTTTTATTGTCATGGATTAATTTTGGTGAAGCGCTGAAAATAACGAATCGCACAGCTCTTTTCGCCGCTGCATTGAACTCAAACTCCCAGCAATTGTGCAGATTTATGCCTCAAGCGAAATATAAAAAGGAATATTTTTCACCCACAATGATATTTTTTTTTCAATTTTTCCGATTGTATGAAAAAATTACTGTTTTTACGGATATTTATTGCGACTGCGCATACGAACAAGAAGAGTAAAAACAATTAATGGTGAACGGAGGGAATTTTGTGATAACGTAAGATAACAATCCGTCTATGTTTATCAAACTTACGTATCGAAGCAACTCGAGGGACCAAATGTGTGTACCCGAGTTAACAAATGTGGGAACGCGACTGTACACGTTCATTATGTAATATGTGTGCATACGTATGTATCGTACAAAATATATTTCTAACATGGTCATAAAACGTGCGCGATTACTTCTCTTTCGCGAATTATTTTATCAATTGAATGGTAAATTTTGTTGTCATCCCGCTGTTTTTAATCGTCCACCGTCTTTTTTTCCATCAATAAGGAACACCTGAATAACATTTTTTTTCTGTGAATAAAGTAAGCGCAACGTAAGAGTGAAGAATTTTCCACAAAGATAACGCTTCAGCTTCTGTTTCGCTGCTCAGAGTTCTCTTACAATAGGTTTATTATTCTCCAATTATGCGTGGCCGGGGAAGATTTCTACTTAAAACGCCTGCAGGTGGGTATAGATGCAAAAAGTTTTCCAGTAGTTTACCTGCCGCTATCGCAGAAGTTTTCTCGACAGTTTTCAGCTTACCTTGCACGACGCTGGTGCGTATGCGATGAAAGATATTTAGAATAATTGCAATGTAATAAAATATGGAAAAGGCAATAAACAAATCACCTCAGGGCCGTGGAATGTTTTACAGCGTTAGCCTAGACGCCACTGGCTATCTGTGCAATCGTTAAATTCGCAAGCGGCCGTGATAAATTTTACTTTTGAACGAGTCTCCAAAGAAGTCCGATCGGTAATAATGCATGGTGCCTCGTACAATACGATGCTTGATACAAATCTCATTAACATCGTGCAATTGTTGAACTTCATTCATTTTTTCTCGCCGTTACTTCGGGTTTTCTTCCTGTTTTATTTTTTTTATTTTTCATTAAGGAGAGTCGAATGATTGACCGATGAAAGTTATAAAATACTGATTTTTCTTTAACGCTGATAGGTCCGATAAAAGTACTGGAAAATATAAAAGCCCGTCAAATAAACGCATCTATGAAAAATCGAGAATCGAAAAATTCACATTATTTTGTAAGAAATTGTACGTTTGGATTAAATTTTTGTCGAACGATGTAGCCGAACGTATGAAAACTTCAAACTTGATTTTTTATCAAAGACATCTAGTTTTCCAAAAAATCAGTATTTAACATTTGTCTCTCAAGCGTTTGATTCTTCTTGGAGAAAAAAAAATCAAAATTCTTCACATCATCCCGATTGATTTTATGACGATTCGTCAAAAATTATGATAAAATTCGATGTTCGCAGGAATCTATATCTATCGGTGGATCAACGGTGGTAACTATCAAACCAAAGGCCAACGTGCAACGTTACGCACCGACGACTTGTCTTATCTTGGCCGTAGACAATTTCATGCGTCTTGTGGGAGCGACGACCGAGCGAGTTTCAAAGATTTTTTCCTGTTTCCCTCGCAGTCGTGAGGTTTCTGTCGGAGCAACGAGATCGTGGCAACATTTCTGGTATCCGGCTGTGTGGTTGAGGCGACCCGCATTTGCGATGGGAAAATAGACATCGGCCGAGTGAGTCAGAAGGGCCAGTGGCTGAGTGAAGAAGCTGCGCAAGACGTGTGCACGCGAAGTGAAACAAAAAATCAACGGGCGAACATACCGAAACGAATGGGAGAAAGCGTGGGAGAAGAATTTGTGCCAGACACAGTGCCACGTCGATGATGCCCAAGTGGATTGATTGAGTGGAGAGAAACAAATAATAAAACAAACGAACAACCAAAGCGAAGAAGCGAGAAACGAAAAAAAAAAAACCCGCGGGAACAGTTGAAGTATAGCATTTGTGGTCCAACCGTTCGTAGCGCAGGTCGACCAGTTCTCTTAGCTCGTTGAACGCAAGGTTACTAAACGAGTTCATCCAAGCTCAGTGTAATCCGGGATACAGACGTGCGATGTGTGTGTACGGGTAGCTCTCTTACTGTCTCTCTTGCTCTTTTTCGTAGCAAGAAGATCCGTATACCGTGACAGTGTCGGTTCGAAACGAACGACTGGTAAATACTCCTTCCCCGCGACTCAACGAGTTTCCGTACACTGAACGACACTGCCTTGCATTCATCGACAACACACAAGGTTCAGAGGCGTCGAACATAATTACACAGTGCACGAGACACCGAAGGCTAACCAGGTTCTCGGATCATTCGATTAGCTGCCAATAAACGGAGCGTACGTGCTCAGCCAGCAGGAAAACACCCGCGCTCACCTTCATCGTGAAGCCTACACGGAGGTGGTTGCGCTTCCTCGTAAAAGTGAAATTCGGTATCTACGTGAAAGTGTCAACCGGCAAGGTGGAATAAAATTGCAAAAAAGGAATTACTATGGCGACGGTTGACACCGATTTGGAAGAGCTGATGTCCCATCTGGGGGAGTTCGGTCGTTATCAAGGATGGCAGTACTCGCTCCACGTGATAGCGGGCCTAACCGCAGGCCTCCACATGCTGACTCTTTTGACCGTCGCGGCAGTGCCGAGCCACAGATGCGTTGTGCCCGGTCTTCGAAATGCTCTGGCCAAGGAAAATTTGGCCTGGCACGATGTCCCAGTACCATACGAAAGACTAACCCTGGAATCGAACGGTTCCTGGTCCCAGACGGAACTTCCGATTAGCCTAGATGCCTGTCACTATCTTGATCCGAATGGCAATGCAACAAAGGACTGCGAGGACTGGATCTACGACACTACCTACTACCAATCATCCCGCGGAATGGAATGGAACTTTGTGTGTTCGCGTAGGTGGATGGGGGCTGTTGCCCAAGCGTCGTACATGTTCGGGGTTTTCGCTGGTGCTGTGAGCCTGGGTACGATGGCTGATAAATACGGTCGCAAGATAATCTTCTGTTTGTCCGGGACTGGACAACTGATTCTCGGTACATTGGTAGCCTTTGTGCCCGAGTACTACAGCTTCCTCGTTGTCCGTTTCTTCTACGGTGTGTTTGGTTCGGCCGGTGCTTACATAACCGGCTTCGTGCTCACCATGGAACTCGTGGGAGCCTCCAGAAGAACCGTGTGCGGTATGATGTTCCAGCTGGCGTTCGCGTGCGGCTTCCTGGTCGTAGCTGCTTGGGGTTCGGTGATCAGTAACCGCATGTGGCTCCAGATTGTTTACGGGCTGCACGGGGCTCTTCTGATCGGTCATTGGTGGCTGATGGACGAATCGCCACGATGGCTATGGGCTCAAGGACGGGCCGTGGAAGCCGTCGATATCGTCGAGAGGGCTCTCAAGATGAATCGTTACGGCTTGGCGTTGGACAAGGCTAAATATGTCTCGAGAAACAAGGCTCGTCGCTCTACGCGCGATGAAAGCCACTCTTACGGTGCTGGTGATCTCTTCAAAACGCCCAATCTGAGAAAGAAGACTCTGAACGTGTGCCTCAATTGGTTCGCCAATTCCATCGTATATTATGGTCTCTCGTTGAGTAGTGGCAATCTTATCGGTGGCAATCCTTATCTCGTGCTCTTCCTCACCGGTCTTGTAGAAATTCCTAGTTACGTGTTCGCCAGCCTAACCATGGATCGCATTGGACGCAGATGTTTGGTCAGCACCTTCATGCTTATCGGCGGTATATGCTGCATAACCGCAACATCGATGCCACGCGACATGCTAGGTGCATCAACCGCGATAATCGTTATCGTTCTATTTGGCAAATCTTGCATAGCCATATCCTTCGCTGTCATTTACAATTACACGGCCGAATTGTTTCCTACGGTATTGAGGAACACGGCACTCGGTATTGGCTCGATGTGCGCTCGTTTGAGCGGTGCACTGACACCTCTCATTATGCTGCTCGATTCGTTAAATCCGCGAGTTCCAGCCACGACTTTTGGCTTTATAGCTCTCGTCTCGGGCTTCCTGTCACTCTATCTGCCGGAAACAGCTGGCCAACCGATGCCCGAGACCCTCGAAGATGGCGAGAAGTTTGGCCAGGGTGACACGTGCTTCACTACGTGCCTTGGTAGTGCGCGAAGACAACGAAAACTTTCCGACATTGCCCTCAAGCAGATAGACGATTGTCTGAACAATGACAACGATAACAAAAATAACGGTGTTCCAATCATGGAAAAGAACAACGAGAGTCCTTGATAATTTCAAGTCATGATGTTTCCGAACAAGTAGTTGACCCACATTATGTAATTCGATTCTTACACACTTTTCACGACTCCTACAATTCGTGATGAGTTTACCAAAACCTTCATAAGGTTTTTTCTTATTCTTCTAAATTCTTGTGTGCTTCATCAAAATGATTCAGAGACTTTGTTCGTCAAATCTACGATGTAATGCAACTTTCCTACATTTTATTCGAACCCTCTACATTTTCCACATATCCATTATATTTTCTACATGACCCCTGAGAAGAAGAAACTTCAAGTGAATTATTCGTCATGTCATCGTAAAATAATTTCCAATCGACTCATGTGCCGTCGTAAGAACCGTGTACAAAGTTCGTATAATTTTTATGTAATATCAGAGTGAAAGTTGCAGTGACCGTACAAAGCTCCACTATTATCATATGATTACTTATCACTCGATGACGAAGCAGCGAGATATGCGAAATGTGTATACCCTGGATATATATGACATATGTCGATGGAAAATTCGATATTTCCTTTTGGATGTGTCCTTCCAATTATTCTGACATCCTTTCGTACAAATCCGAGATTGTGTGTGTGGGTGGGTGAATGTCTTTGAAGCAGACTAAATATATACTTCAATATATTTCTGATACCTAAATTTATCGATGCATATTTTTTTTCTCGAGGAGTCGAGACTGGGTATTTTTGTTGGTCTGAGGATTATGAATTATTTTTGCACGTGCCACGCGTTTCTTGGTTTTCATATTCGGAGCTCTACCGACAAGGATGTATGTATATATGTTATTTGTATTGGAATGACCATTAATTTTGAAATCTATTTCTGAGGAGTGCTGGCTGTAAAAGAATCTGCTTTTTTCGATGTTGCATTTTTCTCACTTGAATGACTTAGTGGTTGCGACACTTTCGTCCTTTTTCCAAAGTCCCAGTGCATATTTCGCATAGTTTCAATAGTCGTATCGTCGTCGCCTGTATTGTCAACGATTGAGTAAGATTGGATAGGACATTTGATCATGTGGCTCATTAACGAATCAAGACTATATAATCAATCCAATTCTATAATACATTATTATTCACAGATATCGTTGTAAATGATTAATCCAAACAGAGCTTTATTGCGGCCAAATTTTTATCGATTGCAAGGAAATATATATATATATATATTTTTTTCCATTTCTTGAAAACGCAATTCTCGCGTTGGGCAAAGGACCATATATTTTTATGCTTCAAAGTCTTATCGCAAACTGTAAGACTTACCACGTCCCTGTGCATTCGTATCTATTCTTTGGTCATCAACATCCTTCCCCTTTTTTTTCCTCGAGCAGCAAAACGAAGTTCTGTTTGCCCGAGAAATACAAATAATCGTTGGAGTCTCAAAACATTACCGCATCGGAATAAAATGTATATATGTGTATATATATATATACTTTTTTTTAAAAGAAAAAATGATACGAAGCAACGAGACGATGTCTATAAATTTAAGAAACATTTGCAGATATTGGATTTTCATAGGATTCCCGATATCGGTTTTATATGCGATTTAAACAGGATACAAAAATGTACAGTATATGAATAAATTATGGTAGAAAATACCAAAACCCTCGGCATTGACAGAGTTATGAAACGACCAGAAAATCTACGAATTTACGATGCTGGATATACATTCTATACGGTACCGGATTTTGTTCGAGTGTCTATTTTTAACGCACGTTAAAAAGTACGCGAGAATACGAGGAGATAGAGAAGTAAAGAAAAATACAGTCATAACTTGTTTTACGTTGACAACTTTTCATTTTAATATTTTACTACGAACCTTTTTTTGATATATCTCTTTTTGATATCACTTTTAATTATGCAGCGGGAGAGACAGGAAGAGGAATGTATCTCGTATCAGATTTACCGTACTTCGCTGAAACTAAAGATACATATCATCGTGAATCTTTCAGCGCTGACAAATGGAGGGCAAGCTCGTCTCTCAAAAATCTCTGCAATGTTACGGATACACAATACGAAATTCATCATAAAAAATAGGACTTCTCGGCCCGTTTGGACTAAATTAGAAATTTCTCTCTCCTTCGGATGTTTTTTAACCCAAAAAAGATATTTAATATTTCAAAATGAATTTGCATTTTTAATGCCTCGTTGTTTTGATTCGTTGTATGAAGGTTTAAATATGTAAAGCCGATTCTGATCCTCACAGGACAAACTCGGTATGAAGTTTAATTACAGCTTTTCCTAGCTTATGAAAAAAATTTACAATTTTTCCATTGCACACAATCCAAAATTGTCTCTCGAGAGAATGGTCCTCTTCTAACACAGACGCACAATCACTATTCGCGTTTGTTTAAATTTTTGTGCAAGACTCGACTAGGAATCCTGAATTAAATGTAGGCAAGTATACCGCAAGCGACGGTCAAAGAGACACCATCTCCACATACACAGGTACGTACGACGGAGTAAAGCGGTTTTGTTCGCTTCCAAATGGTATGAGGACGCATATAAGCACAGATATAGCTCACTTGCCAAACTGTGGACTGAAGATCATGGATTCTGAGCGACGGAGAGAAAACCGCCGAGCTTTAAACCTCACATACGACCCAAATAGCCTAGCGCAATTTGGCGGATTGGATCACGAGTATATCAATAAATCCTACCAAAATTGACACGAAGTTATCCGTACTGATTCATTTATTTGCTCTATTTTTCAATCATCTTTGGCGACATCAGAAAACCCGTTAAATTTGGGATTATTTTCTGCCGGTAGTAGTTGTAGAATTAAATAGTTTAGTTACCAATTAACCAATTGGTTATCAATTAGTCATTTAGTTATCGAGTAATCGTTTAGTTGTCAATCGATCATTTAACTATCAATTGGTCATTTGGTTATCACTCAATCATTCAGTTGATAATTAATCGTTTAGTTATCAACTAATAATTCAATTATCAATTAAACGTTTAGTTATCAATCAATCATTTGGTTATCACTTAATTGTTTAGTTGATAATTAATCGTTAAGTTATCAATCAATCTTTAGTAATCAATTACAGTGAAACTTCAGTTATACGTTTTTCAAGGAGTATAGCAAGAATTACGTATAAATAACGTAGAAGTAGAATACAGTATGTATCGGAAACTCTTTAGCATTTGAAAATGGCGATCGGTACATAATTCGCGATGTTTTTTTTTTAATAGCAGTACCTCTATTATAGTATTTGGTTTTCCAATTGAAAATTTGATTGGTAGTAACGAAGTATTGAGCCAGCTCAATCTTTTTTTTTATTTTCGTTTAGAGTTTTTATTTGATGCGAAGTTTGTTACATTTAAGCTTTGACGTTTTACACTAGAAAATAAACAGATATTTTCGTATAAATAAGAGATAGATAATCACAGTTAAGTAAAAGATGTCTCAAAATAACCTGACATTTTAATTTATTAATAAAACGTATTATTTATTTGAAAAGTGAGAATATTTTTATTTTAATATAAGGTACAAAAATGGAGGTTATGTGTGGAACACAATATCCGATAGATGGCCGCCTCGTCCCTGTTTGCAAACGTTCGCTCTTTTGCCGAAATTTTCAACAATATTTTGGCATAATTGCGGACTAATTTAATTAATGGTGCGCGTCGAATTGCTTCCTTGATCAGACCGGAATGGTCTATGGATCATTGGAATACAGTTTTACTTTTAGAAAACCCCAAAGAAAGAAGTCTAATTGCCGTCAAATCGCACGATCTTTTGGTGGCAAATTCACATCGCCTCGTCGCGAGATAACACGATCATGAAACTTCGTCTGCAATTACTGCATTGTTTAACACTGCATTTTCACCATTTCAATGCGTTGCTCGATCGTGTAATTCTCCATGACTAAACCTCAATACTTCCTGATACCAGCTATCAAAAATCAGTACTATATATTCGCCACAAAAAAATGGCGCGCAATTTAAAACGTCAGCTAATTTAGAGACACCCTTTACATGCATACATAGTTACGATCCTAGAATTTTACACTGGAAAAAATTAAGGTACAGGTTGTGAATTTAAAAAAAATTCTTGTCTGTTTTCTTTTTGTGTCACAGAACACTAATTGACGTACAACTGAGAAAAAAAAATTAGAGCCCGAAACGAACGCTGGGGAAGAAAATTAATAACGTTTAAGTGGAAAACGTAGAAATAAAACTTTATTACATTCCTTATAGGCGGAATATTTCTGGGCCAGTGAAACATGACGTATAAATGATAAAAACGTACAAGTGCAAAACGTATAAGCGAGTTTTCACTGTAATCATGTAATTATCAATTAATCGTTTAGTTATCAGGTTAAAATCAATCAAATAAAAACCTTGAATTACAAAAATTACTCCGTAAAATGTCAATAGGTTCCTTTTACGAATTTGTCTAACGAAATTGTTGTAAATGAAATTAAATGGCCATTTGATTTTTTCTACGTTCCACTTGCACTGGTATGCTTCAGTGAGGATATATCTAATTTAAAGTCGTGGTCAAAATTTGTACCGATATGAATATTAAAAGAGCGCGTGTATATGCGTAAATGTAAGAGAGAGTGAGAGAGAGAGAGAGAGAGAGGGAGAGAGAGAGAGAGAGAAAGAGAGAGAGAGAGCCACAGAGTCCGAGAGCGAGAGAGAAACATAGAGAGAGGAGTAATAGAGACACAAGTGTAAAAAAAAGCACCAACAACGTGGACGACTAGGTAAAGGAACTTTCGGTGAGCAGAGCTCTAATGGAAAAAGTTGGTCTCCTTATCCGTGACCTCACGTTTTTCCAATCATAAAGCTGCCCATACACGATTCAGGATCCACTCACCACGCCGGACTAGTAGAGAGAGGAGAAAAAGGAGAAGCGTAAAAAGTGATGGATAACTCTTGTGAGGATGCGGAAGCTTCGCCGCACATTCGCTCACTTCCCTACAAACACACATAGACATGACATATACACAGAAATATATATATATATATATATTGCTCGGTGATACCGCACTTTTCCTATTCATAACTCATACAAAGGATATTTGGGAATATAAAAGCATCCTCGACAAAGTAAGTTCGCACTGACAAGTGACAAAAGTGCAAGAATTTACCGTAAGGATGATTTAAGGGGTTACGTGAGTTTGAAAATTTAAAAAAATCCATTATTTAGTTTTTTATCTGTCAGTACAATATGTCTAGAATATTCTCCCAAAGTTTTAAGTCAAACGGAGTAAAAGTCTAAGAGAGAGAGCCTCTGGGAATTCCCCCCGTTGGGAAAGACCGGCCAGAAGCGACGCAGGTATACCCATTTTTCTCAAAACACTATTTTTGAAGTCGGTGGACACGATTTCTCAAAAACTAATCCACCGATCTTATTGAAATGTTGCACACTGCTTCAAAATAGCATTGACTAGTGATTGAACGAAGGTTTTTTTTTCGTTTACAACTAATTTTACTAGGCTATACGTAGTGTGAATTGTACCAAAAATTAAACTATTTTGCATATAACTCTGCCAAAAATTTAAATTTCATTTTTTTTTAAATCCATCGTTCAATCACGAGCTATACTTATCTACTAACAGAAAAAAAATTGGTTTTTTAATTTCAGATAAAGCTATCATGAGTTATCCTGACCACCACGAGGACACTTTTTTTTAGGGGTCTCCGGAAACCAGGTCCCACCGGCTGAATTTCCCAAATTTTTGGATGACATTTTTTTCAAATATTGTTGAAATGTTGCTCTTTTATGTGCAAATTATTTTGAATAAAATAATTTATATATTATATTTTAAAAAAATAGAGAAAATTTGCTATTTTTTGGCTTCGAAACACCCGTAACCCTCTTAAAAAATAACGAAACCCCTCCAATATACTTCACTTTATTCCAACGTGATCCTGTAAAAATCAGCGCTTCATCACGGTGAAAGTGCCAAAACTAACGAAAAAAATCACTACTTTAGCTGGCTTATTTTGAAACCTTTGTAAAAATAAAAAATCGTATACAAGCGGACGTTTCGGTCGATCGTTGATGGCACTTGACTATCCACATATATAACGAGCCTCTGCGTTCACCATCGCGCCACGTAAAAATGGATACATGGTATATTTCACTACGCAGTGGAGACAAAAAAAAATAATCGGGCGGGAAAACTCGTTTTAGCGGTTCGCCGTGTGTACCGTTAACTCCAGGGCGCACCTGTGTTTGGTGCTCGATTTTTATTCACCTTCGTTAGAACGTCCGTGTTCAAGAAGACGAATAAGATATTATGCAAATTCATGCGCGCAGAAAAAATGAAATAACTGAACAGGGCATTCATTTTGATTAGAAGTCTTTCGTGTGAATGTTGGTAATATTGAAAAATAGCTTTAAGTGGGTCGAAAAAAAAGATTTAATCAACGATATTTTTCTATCTACGAGAAAAAAATCGCCTATAACGAAGTTAACGAAAGATGTGGTGACCGAGAGCAATTTGAAAGAAATCTACATCCTGTACAGGACACAAAAATTCTGCGATAATTTCGACGATAATTATGACGTCGAAGCGTTTATCATTGAAATGCAACAAAAAATATATTTTTTTAGCGCTCAATTTTTTTTCTTGGCCTTTTCAGGCTGTGAAAACCAATCAAACATTTTTACATATTCTTATTAGAGATTTACAAGCACAATTTGCAAAATGAAAACTTTCGATAATGATGAAAATGAAGGAATGAAAAAATGAAGAAAAAAAATCGTTGCATTCCAACGATGCAAACTTAAATTATATTGATAATTGTAGTGAGAGTGACATAAAAGGTCTTAAATATCTACCTTTGCGCGCGAAGAAAACAAGCCTATAAACACGCCCAAACACGAAAACGAAGACAGCCATTGAAAATGTAATGTCTAGCCTTTTAGATTTCAAGCACTCGCTTATAACTATAAACAAACGTCTATAGGATGAATATATCCAGGAGAATAGCTCCCTCTGCGGACAAGAATAAATAATGAGCGAAAATCTAGAGAAAGACACGTACGTGATATTGACGTTGACTCGTACGTACGTACCCGAAGAATTTACAAATATATACGGAGAAATATGTTATCTACAGTGACGTAATATACATTTTAAGTAATATTTATGTAAGCGAAATGTTGCCTTAAACAAATGAATCCGATGTATGGAGGAATGAAAGCCTGAAATGGACACTGGCTTAGTTTCTCGGTGAGGTAATGAAATTGATGTTAACCACGCTTGCCATCCAATTACGAGATTGTCACGCGAGTGGCATAAAGACCTTTTCAATTGTCTCGGGGCGAAGCATGCGGACCTACGCCTCACTGACGCATTTTCCCCGAGTGTGCATTTGCCCCCGACCCTCACTCTTATATGCAAAAACGTCTCTACAGGATTTCTTTAAATAAAAACAATGCTGGGGTGAGAAAAATCTTGTTCAAGCAGGGTGGTAATTTGTCCGATGAATGAAAAAAAGTTTAATGTCGAAAATTCGATATTTCGAAGAAAAAAAATATATATCAGAATCTAAGCATTCAACGCACTTTCTGATGAAAAATCGTGAGATTAGCAGCAGTTGAGGTCCCTTGGTAACTCCGTTAGGCTTATTAAGGAGTTACGTGGGTTTGAAAATTTAAAAAAAAATCCATTTTTTAAATTTTATTATCTAATAGTACAATATGTCTAGAATATTCTCCCAAAGTTTTAAGTCAATCGGAGTAAAAGTCTAGGAGAGAGAGCCTTTGGGAATTTCCCCCGTTGGGAAAGACCGGCCGAGAGCGACGCAGGTATACGCATTTTTCTCAAAACACTATTTTTGAAGTCGGTGGACACGATTCCTCAAAAATTAATTCACCGATCTTATTGAAATTTTGCACATTTCTTCAAAATAGCATTGACTAGTTGAACGAAGGTTTTTTTTCGATTACAACAAATTTTACAAGGCGTAGTGTAAATTGTACCAAAAATTAAACTATTTTGCATACAACTCTGCCAAAAATGCAAATTTCAATTTTTTTTAAATCCTTCGTTCAATCGCGAGCTATACTTAACTACGAACAGAAAAAATTTGGTTTTTTAACTTCACATAAAGCTATCATGAGTTATCCTGACCACCACGACGACCGTTTTTTTAGGGGTCTCCGAAAACCAGGTCCCACCGGCTGAATCACCCAAATTTTTGGATGAAATTTTTTGTAAATATTGCTGAAATGTTACTCTTTTATGTGCTTAACATTTTGAATAAAATAATTTATATATTATATTTAAAAAAATATAGAAAATATGCTTTTTTGGCTTCGAAACGCACGTAACCCCTTAACAATAAAATTTCAACTCAATTCGCGATTCTTCGTGTGGAACTGTTTTAAATTCCCTGGCCTTTAATTTTTGTCGCGAAAATGCTGTAATGAGACTTACGGAAGTTTTGTAATTGATCTTTCATCGAACATATCTACGTCTGAAAAAAATCTTATTCTTAAAAATTCATCGGTGAAAGCCTCGACCTTCCTTAAGGGTCTCTATCTGCATGTGTCCAGCTATTGCACGAATAAAAGTGCAGTAGTACATCAAACACATGTTGTGCCTGTGTCCTGTCGAGAATCGCTGACAAAACAGACATCCTTTTTATTTTAGAATTATCCGTGCAGAAATTTGTTGGGGAGTCCTCAGATCCTACCACATCTCTGTAGGGATTTGTTAGGGACACCGCACATAGGACTGGATAGGGATCCTGTTGAATTCTGCACAGTTCCTTGATGATGGCCTTTTCAGATTTCTTACCCCGTCCGAATCGAAAATATGTGAAATGTCACGAGATAAAACTCGGCGTGTTGAAACATAACATGCACGCTTCACGAGCGTGTACGTGTGTGGTGATATTATGGTAAGGTGCAGTAAAATAAATAACAAACGATAATTAAAGTGAATTTACAGTGATGTGATTCAAACCAATTTTTAAATTATATACTGTGCATATAATATATTTAAATATTTAATATACTGTTTTAAGCAACTTATACTTTTTTAAGATAAACCGACACTGGTGGATGTGCGGTCGGAGTTCTGCTCTGCCGGTACTTCGAGTTAAGCAGCATTGCGCATGGCCAATACTCGGAGCGGTGACCGCTTTGCCGTGCACCGACTGACGCATCAACCAGTGAGCGGAAGGCCATTCCTTCGGATACTTTGATGTAGGTACTTGAGTAAAAGTAGTGTGCACCAGGGAATCAGAAGAATATGGGATCGTCTATACACGGAGAGAATTAAAAAGTAATTTTTGTCGTGAATTTCACGGTAAAAATTACCGTGATATATTTCAATGTGGTGACAAGTGAGAAAAGCGTAATAATTCGTATGCGACAAGTTTTTTTTAACTCACGTTACAGAAAATTTCAAATACGTAGCTAAAATTTTACTATACAAGAAGGGTAGCGCGCACGATAATTTTTACCGAGAGCACAATACATTTTCCTATAACACTCATTAAATTTTATAATAAATCTTAAAATAATTGTTGTAAAGACGATACTTTTTTATAGACATTTTTGAAAGGCATAAAATAATAAAATGCACAGTAAAATTTCGCTGATATTATATATTTTTTAAATTTAAGTTTTGCGTATTTTGTTACACATCAAAATTTACTAGAAAATCTGGTAAAATTTTCTATCTGAAGAAGAAATCTTATTTTATTTTCGTGAAAATCTGTGTTTTACTCAGTAATAATAAGCGAAGTTTCAGGGTTGTCATCTGGTTACCGTTACTGCACGGTAATTTTTAATTCTCTCCGTGTACCGGTACGGATTTTCCACTGTTTCCCCGTACCCTCGGCAAATGCTGTATGGTGTAGCTTAAGACGGCTGTGGACGCAACGGAAGTTAGGTCAGATTAGCGAAGTGCGGGTAGGGAGTGGTAGGCAAAGGGTTCGATTGGGACGGGTAACACGTAGAAACCCGCAACGGTATGGGTTGGAACACCAGAAAAAAAAAGGAAAAAAATACTTTTTTAAGATAAGATTTATACTTTTGCAAGATTCACTGATTTTGTATGTATATATTTTGTTTAGAAAACTGAACCTCCATAATGCGATGGGGTCCATCAAGAATCGTATCAGATTCTGTGCGATAATGTGAGAATGCTTTAGGATTGAAATTGCATTCGTACATTGGACTCTAATTAGGAATCCCGATTAGAATCCAACGTACAAACATGACACGTTTTAGTGTAGGGATCCATGCGATGACCCGTTGGATTCCTATCAGTCAATGGAGACAAGTATGGGAATCTAATTGGATCCCCACGACAATTTATGCACAGGTAAGAGAACCCGAATAAATCATATTTTTAACGTCTCGAGCATAAAATTACACATTTACAAGGATTAAAAATCACAATAGTTCATTTATAAAATTCATTTTTTTCAGCAAGCCATACATAATATAGAAACGAATAAACGCCACTAGTTCATGTATTTTCCACATAAAAATAACGTATGCAGGAACGATATTTTTCATATGAAATTAGTGTACGTATAATTTATAATATATTTTAAAAAAGCATGTAGAACACGTGGGTGTAAAACTCCCCCCCATTTATTTTGTCGCAATCATATTTTATCGGTGGAAATCACGATTTTCAGACAAATTCGTTTCGTTTCGTTCAGCGTGTTATGAACAGACCTCTACAAGAGTACGACCGTGAAGTCGTCCGATAATCGTACTAAGCTACACAAGTTTCCGCGAGAACGCTACACGGCGAAGGCGAAAAAAAAAACAATTTGCGCTTCAATGTCGCACAGAGCGAGTCATTTTTTTTCAATTAATTCCTGCACTATTCAATGACATAAAGAATTACGATATATTATACGGAAATTTGGCTATATGTATATAATTACGACGAATAACTAAAAAGATACGTAATGCATTTGTTTTCTTTCTTTCGGCAAAGTTTACGATATAGTCACTCTCGAAGTTATTCTCCAAAGTGTTTTCGTGTGCGTAAACGATACTTCGACGAGACGCTTACTACGCACACAACGAACAAGAAAAACGCTCGCGATGCAACTATATTGCGCGTTGCTTCTTTTCTTGTTCACTGAGACGCAGCGAATGTGTGATCAGAGAATATTTTTCTTCACTGTTCAATACCAAATGAAAAATGTATCAAAAATATTGTCGCTTAATTTATTTAAAATTAATATAAATAAACATCACGCTAATTTAAACGCTAATTTTAAATATCGAGGATAACAGTAATAAATCATTATTACTATTATTATTGTTCTCATAACTATTATTGTATTAACTATTGTGTAACAATAGTTATAATAAATGATGATGATAATGTGATTTATAATCGTAATTGGTACAATCGAAGGAATAATTTTGATTGTACCAATTACGATTATGCAACTAAAGTCAGATATTTTTGAGAGTACCTATAATCGGTTGAATGCAAGGAACGTTGCACGTGGGTTTCGTATTAAGTCACATATATCGCGATTACAAGGCAGTATTGCCGCACTCCGATGGAAACAAACTATCCATTTGAGCGTAAATTAAAGGAATGTTTTTCCTCATCGACGACATTCCTCGCTATATTCCACAATGCATTTTTCACGAAGTAGCCAGAAAAGAATATAAGTAAAATTTACGAGATATAGACCAAGGGAAAAATATTCTCTCCGAATATAATGCGCTATCACGAAACTTCTTCTACTAACATTTTTATTCGTAAGTTATACCGAGCTCACACCTATTTATAGTTAATTTATCCAAATTAATTATCGATGCATTGTTTCTAATATGATAATTCTTTCCAGAGAACATCCACAATTGTGGATTTTAGGCACGCAATCGATTGTCCACACAATAGTAACCAATTATTTGTGCTATTCAGAGAGTAGTAAGAACTTACAAGGTGGGATTATGTCCAATAAAAATGGGTTACCGAGAAGTGTTGCAATAATCGAAGTAAGCAAATGATCGTCCAAAGTCAGTTGGCCAATTAGTGGCAAACACAAAGATTATAATAATTTATCAAACGAAACGTAGACACAAAGATATTTGATTCGAAGGTATAGTCCATTATTGTACTTCCCTTTCGTTTCATCATTTTTCTTCACTCACCTGTGTTAAGTTGATCGCCCGTCCAGCCATTCAACGTTATTGGATCCTTCGTTCCTCTCTTCTTTATTTCGACTATCCAACGATAAAAGAAAATACGGTGACGATAGTACGATTTAGTGGTTGTTGTGACGACCACGAAAGCGCGACGCAGACTGAACCAAACTCAGCTTGCCATCGGTTAAAACGCTTCAAATCCCAGGCTAACGTGTGCGCGCGCGCGCAAACCTATATGTGTCAAATAAACCGTAGTCTCTCGTCTCGTCCCCGAGAGAGAGAAAGAAGAGAGAGAAAGAGAGAGAGAGAGAGAGAGAGAGAGAGAGAGAGAGAGAGAGAGAGAGAGAGAGGAAGCGAAACGCACACTAGAACAGCGTGTTTTCGATGTTTGCGTGCTTTACCTTTCAGTAGAGCCAGGTGAACAGCCGACGGGGGATGAAATGCATGGGACGCATGTGCGCCAACCCCTGCTCTTGAAAAAGGGCTCGAGGGCTACACGTTCACGAAGCCCACCATTACCCACTGTTTCGCGCGCAATTTTCCATCCGTCCTCTCAACAGTGCTCTTATTTTTTGTTTTCTAATCGTCTTATGACCAAGCCTGATTGATTTTTCTTTTACGTTTTTCCACTCTTTCCAATCCATTTTTTTGGCTCTTGAGACTTTTATTCCGAAATTTATTTCCTCGTAGAGAGCAAGCTTTGTTCTCGTGAAAAAAAAAATGCGATACTCAAAAGAAGAAGGAAGAGTGTTCTAGAAAGGCGAATAATCGGGCTTGGCAAAATATTCTCGGGTCAGCTTCATTCGAGGAGCGGATTAAACTTTCTTGTACAAACTTTTTGCGCCACTGAAAACTTCTGTTCGACTGATATAATTTTCCCGAAGATCGCTGCATTATTCGCAATATCCGTCGAGTTTCATTTTAATTTTTCGACGATCTTCGTTCAGCACTTGAACTCGAAGTTCGAGTGGTTGAAATACATTTTCATTCAAGTTTAAAATATTCCGAATTCTCATTTTCAAAGCTTGGATTTTTTTTCCCGAGATTTCCACCCTTACCCGAGCCGATCAATCATTAAAAACATTTTTTAAACATATTCTCTTTTTGTTTTATTTTTATGACGAATTTTTATTTATAAATAAAATTCTTATTTATAATCAATATAAATTAGAAGTATTAATTTATAAAACATATTATTATTGATAAATATTTTTATTCGAACACTTCCGAATCATTGAAATTGACTCTTGTTATAAAAAAATTCGTACGAAAACAAATACTTTTTTGGGGGAGCTCACTCAGTTCGTTACTTCATGGGATTGTTAGTTTTTGGTGGATTTCGGACGGTTTTCGATGGAAGTAGTTCATGCCGAGCGGCAGTGAAATGTTAATATAACGAAGATATATGTATGTGTATGTACAGGAAGATTAGGGTCCCAAAGGGGCGGAACATTCGACCACACACATACCTCGCATGATTTCCAACCACCCCTCAATTCGCGCCCTGTACGCATTTCGACTTGCGAAAATCCAATGCCAATATATGTGGACCTGACCGCGGACCTCGTTAGGGACGAACATGCTAAATTTTCGTTTGAATCCTGATTGGCATGGTAAATGATGCGGGAAAATGAAATTTCTCGGGTTATCCGTTCGGCAATGAGCTCGTTCTCTGATACACGGTACATTGGTGATTATCCCTATCTACGTACGCACCTCACTTGCGATCGTAAATAAATAAACTCAATAGTAGTTTCTCGATGGACATTTTTTTTTTGCAATTCAAGTATCTTGGAAAAAAAAAAGTTTTCGTAATATTCAACTCTACGGTTATTGTATAGAATCTAAAGATACTTTGAGGACCTGCTAATGTTGAATAGTTTTTTGCATTTTCTATAATTTTTCCAATGCCTGCGAGCGTTTTGCGAATCATTGATATTTTTGTTTTAATTTCAACGTTAAATAAATTACACTCAATTGACCGATTAGTTAGAATTAGTCAGAATGATTAGATTTTCCTATATGTGAAATATTGGAACCGAAGAAAAATTATAACATCGAGGTGACTTTTCAACTACTTTAAAAGATGAAAAATCTGCAGAGATTCTTTCGACTATGGAAACTTGAATTCAGTCGAGGCAGGGTCTGAATTAATTTCTTTTGGCTCGATCAAATTAATTCAATTCCGGTGTTATGAAACAGCGCTTAATCTGCTGCAATAAAGTGCTGTTTCGCAATACCGGAAATTCATTAATTTGATCGAATGCCACTTTTTGATTATTCCATATTGGTCTTTTTGTTGCTTCGGCAATTGATCTAAATTACAGCGACAACTGTCCAATTGGCATGCCGTTCTTTAGCGATATCCATTAATCGATGCTCCAATATTTTCTGTAAAAAATAAATCGATCCGTTCTCGTTTTGTGAAGCAAATGCTTATTCGTGGGGAAAAAAAAACAAGCTCTGTTTGCCAAAGCAAGACATTCGAGGAAACGAAGCTTTTAATATAAATATTATTGTGGTGAAGCTTTAACAATTTTTTAAGCTCCCGTAAATACAAACATTTTTCATTGCACCGTTTTCGAAACTTTTTACTATCGCGTGGGATCGAATCTCGGGCTTTTCTGTTAGGGTCGACGATGATTTTCAAAGTTTTCAGCATTTGTTCCCGGGATTGAAGCTTAATTTCGTAAGAGTCTTTCGGAGGCTTTGCGCCAGAGAAATTACAGCACAGATTTCGCGAGAGAAGCGTTCGCATCTCCCTCTTCTTTCCCTGGACAAGTTTAACGATGCTTATTTACTGGCTCATTAACTTTTGTACCTTACAACTCATAGAGAATAATGGAGCGAAAAACCCGGAAGGATTTTCCGCTAGGAAATCTTCTTTGCCCATCCGCAAACGAGGGAAGGAATATATATTCTCGCCTAGATTGCACTCTTAACGTTCCAGCACCCTTTTTATTTGACCTCACCCGCGTACTCGATCTTCGTTTATCTCTCTCTCTCTCTCTCTCTCTCTCTCTCTCTCTCTCTTGCTCTCGCTCTCGCTCTCCCTCCCCCCCCCGAAAGTTAAACAGTTCAAATTGACAGAAACATTTTTTTTTAAATCGTAGTGTCGTGTTTTACGAAAATCGTACGAGAAGAATTTTGTGATCGCAACATCCCTCTTATCTTCCAACTAGGCGACTAACCTTTTAATTCGTTTTTTTTTTCATCAACTTGTCTACCAACCGACGTTAAAGCGAGGAAACCATTGTGCGAAGCCGGTTGCTTGTCGTACGAAGAAGCTTTATTGGATATATAAATTCACGCAGGGCGTAGATTGAAGCGTGGAAGACAGAAAATTCCGGTACACGGTAGGTGTCGACAAATTTTCATTAGATCTTCCCCCCGTAATTCTGGGAACGAAAGGGACGAAGACATCGTCACCGTAGGAGCACCGTAATTTGCTCCAACCGTCAGTGAGAATAGCGTGTTTCTGTAACCAACCTTGTACTATTTGACTTCTCTCTCTCTCTCTGCACCGATACACTTAATACGGCACATTCCAATGATCGCAGACAACTGACGTTAATGGAGGTTTCTAAATTGTCTGAATAATCGTAACACCCCTCATCAAAAGTTATTCGCAGCTTTAAGATTCGTTCTGCTTATTTAGAAAAATGAGCTCGTATTAACAATACAACCCCTAAAATCTTTACTTTTCCAAAAATATACCTACCAATTACGCAATATCCTCCAATAACGAAATAATAATTGATTCGCCTCGCTCCTTCACCAACCTTCTTTTTTCTGTTTTCAAAAAAAAAAAAAGATATCAACCAAACATTCCCTAAAAATCCAAGATTATCAACCAAACATTCCCTAAAAATGCAAGATTCTTTAAACAGAGAAACAACGTTATCCTATTTCGCTGCTCTCCGATAACGTTTGACGTAACGTTTCGAATAATAATTATTATTATTAAAACCGTGTCGAAAATTGCCCACATTGCTGATACCGGGTTTTCCATGCAACACGTCGACTATCACTTGTCCTTCGGTAGCATGACTCAATAATCATTTGAGAATCATTGAACTGAGAATACGAAATGGATACATCCTTGTAATTACCTGGTGGTAATAGGTATAGCGTTAACAAATAGGTGCTAATCCTCATCTACAAGGCTCGCGTGCAAAACCCACTCGATATACGGGTTCACGATGTATACGTATGTAATTTCGGATGTTTAGAAACCTAGCATGAGCCAGCGAGATAAAGAGTACGTGCTTTTGCAGTACTAATTTACGGAATCCATTTGGTTGTTCACCGCGATCGGTGGGATACATTTGGTGGCCTACAAGGCATGTAATGCGGGTAAATATATATGTATATATGTATACATATGTAGAGAAAGGAACTTTTAAACCTGATGTTGGCTATCGGCACATCTGGCTGTTTTGGCGCGGCTCCTGAATTTTTTAAAACGCATTGTTGATATCATGGTTCGTTCCTTGGAATGGCTCTTCTGAAAGTATGATTAGACTTACCTAAAAGTAGTTTCGCAGACACTGGGGTGTACGCAATGTTGGGCTTTTTTTTGGCTTGGCATAATTGGCTGTGTTTGGGTTAAGGACGATAGGCTGCTATGAGGAGGGATTGAATGTCTTCAAAGTCAACTTTCCCAATAGCTATGTATATTAAGGGGGAAAATACATATAGTGGCATAAAAAAATCAAGTTGTTTTACTTACAATGTTAAACATCTGGAGAATACGGTGGTAAAGCGAGTAATTAGCCGGTGAAAACTGAAATCATTGAGATGTCGTATTTCGAAACTTTATATACGTTTTTCTCAAAGCTACATTTTTTTATTTGTGGAAAATATTAATTTAAAACGAATTGACCGACTTAAAAAAATATTGCGACATAACCTGCGCAACATCAAATATCATGTACGATTTCGAATGAAATCCTTTGAAAAAATTAAAGATGTTCGTTTGAACTTGTATAAATATGACTGTGAAATACTGATACGATAAATTTAACCGTTACTCTGAATTTTGTTCCCAAAAAATCCTTCTTAAACACGTTACCGCCATCTTGGAAATTAACCAAACTCGGATTTTGCAAAATTACAAATGCACAGATAGCTTCTGAAAAGATTGGCTCGTGCATCAAAATATACTTCGGTTGGCTTACCTTCTTGTTGCGGACGTGTGGAAAACTTCGTGAAAAAAAAGCACGCTAGCGAGTAAAGTATTTGTAACGTAACGTAAATAAAGTAAAATGCGTCTAATTGCGGGTTGATTGTAACAATGATGCAAAAAAACACCAGGAGTATGTGGGTAAAAAACGTTTTCAGTTTCAAAAAATTGGAAATCCAGAAGACTGGAATTAGACTAGGGCTAGTTCTGAACGTACAACTTGCAAATTTCTTTGAAATTCTCCTTTTCGAATTGTAACAGTATGGAAAGATTCGAGGACCAAGAACGTAGTTGGTCGGTGTGGAATGCTTCGTATTCAGTCTTGTACCAAAGAAAAGAACGTAATCCTCGTGACTTTACGTAAAGGAGAGAGTCGAGTTTTTGCCTACAAAAAGCTGATACCCATAAATATATTTAAACGCGAGATGGCTCTAGAAAAATCTGTGCCAAAACGGGATTGGGAAAAGCCCTTTTCCATTTTGCCACGTGTGTAATGATTGTATATAGGGTACGTGTATTCATGAGGTATGTAGGGTAGCCGGCAACGGGCTAGTAAGTATCGTCAGCAGGCCAAACGATCCCCGTGTCCCAGGGATATGCTAAACAGGGCGGGGAGAGATAATTGTGTTTGAGTTTACTTCGGGCGGTAAGCTTAATCCAGAACGAAGCTTGGTTGCTGCCTCTCTCTCTCTCTCTCTCTCTCTCTTTCTCTCTCTCTTTCTCTCTCGCTTTCTTCGTCCACAGCCTCTTTGGTCCATGCGATATCGCTACACAAAATTGTGTACGAGTATAGACACCCGCAGCGAGTATCGTTAAACTCAATGATCTAAGACGAGAGGAGCAAGAGATTTTTCCTGCCATTCACTGAATTGCAAGATTTCGTAATCCTGAATTGATATTAATTAGAGGCATCGCTGTTCAGCTTTCGTCTTGTGCAGTCAATTAAATACACAATCACCCAATCACGCCATATATATATATATATATATATATATATATATATATGTATATTATGAATGGACACTGGTGAATGGACGCTCGGGGATTGGCTATGGCAGTACTTCGAGTTAAGCAGCATTGTGCATGACTGATACTTGGAGCGGTCAGCCGTGCACCAGCTGGCGCATCAACCAGTGAGCGGAAGGCCAATACTTATGAGACCTTGGTGTAGATACTTGAGTAAAACGTCTGTGCACCAAAGAATCCGAAGAATATGGGGTCGTCTATGCTGATACGGGTTTTTCACAGTTTCCCCGTGCCCTCAGCAAATGCGGTATACCTCAAGACGGCTGTAGACCCAACGGAAGTTAAGTCAAATTAGCAAAGTCCTGATAGGGAGTAATAGGAAAGTGTTCAATTAGGAAGGGGACATAAAAATCCGCAAAGGCTTACTTTAGACCTGAGTAAATTAAAAAAATATATATATATCTAAGTGTGGCTGTACTTCTCGTATATTTATTCTGTGGAAGAAATTGCCAAAACGCTAAATGTCAACGATAACGTTTGGATGAATGTTCAGGTGAATTGGACAGAATTTTTTAGGTAGAAAGAAAAAAAACCTCTTATCATTCATTTTTCATCGTTTATTTATATTTTTCAATTTATTTTCTGTAATCCTTACTGCGTAATAAAATAAACTCTTTGTATCAACCACGTTTTTCCTCATCCTATTGTTAAAATTATTATCATATTTTCTTTTTTTCCAAACAATTGTAACTTTAACGCGCGAATTGCCGTGATTACTTTGGAACGCGAGGCGACATTTCGTGGATTGTTCGATTATTGCACAAACGCGTGTTTTGGGGCGTGAGCGAAACTTTTACTTTGTCTTCGTTTTTTTTTAACTAGAAAACCTTACAATCTATATTTCTCATGCGCATTTCGCATTGATATGGTGAATTCTAAACATTTGATTATCACTGGAATGAATACGTTGTGCAGGAGGCCGCGGGACCTTCGACGGAGCTTTTAAAAAATTGGCGCAATTGTCCCTTCGTTCCTCCGTTTTTTCCTCTTTTTCTTTTTGTTACAAATATATGTCCAGTCACGAAGTTAGAACTGTCGATGATTGGGGATCATCGAAACTGGAGTTTCGTTGTTCAGACAAAGCTAGTCAAAACTAATTGAGGAAACGATAACATTTTACGGGATCAACCACGAAGGCTTAATTTTGCACACACACATCGCAATGATATTCTTATTAGGATTCCAAAACTTTTTGCTCGGCAGATAATTTTTTGGTCCCTCTTCGACTGGATTTAAAAACTATTTTTGTCAATTTCGAATTCTCTCAATTTTATTTTCTTCTTTTTTGCGCAGCAAGAAATTTATCAAACGTCATCGGCATCCGTAGACGGGGGAAATAAATTTATTATCTTCTAGTAAAAGACAATTTCATACGTCAAAAAGAGATGAATCGTCGTATCATTGGTGTTGTTTTTTTTTTTACTAACTAACGGAAAAAAAACAATCGCAGTTCCTAAATTCATCTCGTGTCCGATACCTACCGAGCACACGTTGTAAATTTATATATTATTTATTGCAGAACCTTTCGCGAGTCTTTTGATTGTTTATTCAATCTTTTAAACGTGTTCTTTTTTTCTCTATTTTAAAATCAAAATGTCTACTCCTCGGCGTCCTCCGCGTCCATTATGCTCTTAAAGCAGAAGGGTTGGAACAGGTGGCCTTGGCCGTCGTAGAACTTGCTCATGAACTCGACCCTAACGGTAACAAAAATCATGTATGAGTTACGAAAAATGCGGCAGAACCGATTGAAAGTTCAATCGATCTTTAGATTGTGAAATTTTTCGGACAATATTGCAATTCTCCCACCCCCCCCCCCCCCCCCCACCCTTCTCCCTCGTTAAATTCCTTCCTGCAATGTTTACCAGTGAAGTCGAAGCGTGTGAAGAAAAGCCGAGAGCCCTTCCATCATGACGAGGATGGCAATGGTGAAGAATGACCACGCAGCGAACGCGACGAAGAGCATCAAGCTCCAATACCAATCATCACTGGATACTGCCAGTCCCATGTGAAGAACCCGGCTCCACAGTACTTCGGACAATTGAGCGTGGGCGAGTGAGAGCGCCCAGAGACGAAGATACGAGGCGGTGTGCGACACCGTCGAGAGAACATACTCGATCGTGTGAATCGCCGAGATTATCATTATCTCGCCAAAGCCCACATTTTCACCGTGGCCAGCAGCCCCGCCGTGGCCCTCGCCGCTCGAAGTAGCCGGAGCTGTCTCGCTCTGCAGCTCAAAGTCCTGAGAAGCCGAGCCATTCGTGTGCTCCAATGTCGAAGCGAAGCAAGAATCAAACACATATTCTACGTTACCTTTTGGATACGGGCAATTATGAGCTGAGAAAACACGAGAAAAGAGGATGGGACGGGTATCATGAAGACAGATTAATGGCTATTATGTATGCGGAAGGAATAGAAAAATTGAGGCCGGGGGGGGGGGGGGGTGACATGCCGAACTACACCTATGCATTAAAATGACATGCTTTTTAAGAAAGCTAGCTATTTAAGAAAGCTTATTAAAAAGGAGTACTACCCTAACTTATATAAACTTTTCCAAGCAGCAATAGTACTCCCAGTGAGCTCCGCTAGCTGTGGGAGAAGTTTTTCTTTCTACCATGAGGCAGATAAAAATGTGGCTTTGAAGCATAATGCTTGAGGAACGATACTGTTATGTGTCACTGTTGAAAATAAAGATTGGTCATCGTTGAAAAAAAATTCCAGCTGAAAAAGTGTTGGACCGATTTGCAGAAAAAAAGAAACTAAGACTTATATTTATTGTAATTAATATTTATTGTCAAACTTATATTTATTGTAATAGAATACCTACTGGAAGTGAAATTTAAAAAATAATAACTGGATTGAAAAATGATGAAAAATTAGTTGATCGTTTTTTTAAGGTATTGCAAGAGTTTAATGTCAATGTTAACGTGAACGTGTGATCAAGGCACGCTTCATATTTTATGTGTGTTACGCGATTGCCGACTATCATGTAAATTTGATTCAAAGAAGAGGATAATTGTGATCAAAACCAGTTTTTGTCAGACCCCTCCTAGGCCTAGCCCAGAAAAAATGCTGGCTACGACAATGATAACGCCAAGTGATAAGTAGCGCTACGAGTGGCAGAGTGTAACAATAATAAATCCGGACATTTCGCATAGCAAAAATACCGGGCGGTGTCATACCCCTGGTTGAGGCACATGCGCGAAAGGGGAAACGTCAACACGTAAGTGGCAAGTGGTAACCGATAGTAGTGGACGGACAATCGCTGTTCAGCCATGGCGATCTCTCATGCCAAGCAGCGATGACCAATACTCGGATGGGTGACCGCCTGGCCACGCACAGGCTTACGCGACCACTATTGAGTGGGAGGCAGTTTTTTTCGAATTTTCCGTGGTAACAGAATTGATACGGTAAAATTATAGCCACTTGCATCGACACTGGTTTTCCAGTTTCCCTGTGACCTCAGGCAAATGCGAAACGCCAGTGCATGGGAACAAGCGACCGTGTACGCTCCGGGGAGTCTCGCGGCGATTGGTAACAGTGAAGTGACAGATGCGGTTTTGAAGTGAAAGAGACGGGAAAGCCCGAAGGGCATACGAGGAAGCATTGGAAATAAAACAAAAAGGGACAGAAATGATGGGGAATTGAAAAAAAAATGGGGGGGAGAGATCAGAAATGGGAGAGAAAAAAGAATGGAAAATAGAAGATAAATGTGACTACGATTGAGCTATGTGAATAAGTAATTTAAAAAAAATGAAAAATTGGCAACAAAAATTGCAACACGATACATCAGGAAGAATATGAAAGCCTTAAGGCGGGCAAGGACTTTAGATGCTTTAAAAAATCATTTTTAAAATTTCATAAAGAAGTTAGCAAAATATCTCAAGAATACACCCTGAAAATTTCAAAATGATATTTGGTTTCCTTCCAACGGTATGTCTATAAATGATAAAGGCTCTCCGCTCGACTCCCAAGCGCGCTTAGGTATCCACGAGCGCTCAGTTAGGTAGTTTGTTTGGGTTTTCAAAAGCCAAACAAACCCAAACTCGATCGTTTAGCGATTAGCTCCAAAACATCTCCATCCTGGGTACAAAATAATCGAGGTAGCGGAATTTCTTGCTGCTGTTTTATTCAATGAAGGAATTTCAGCCCTACTCATGGTTATGAATGAACTACAAATCGTGGTTGGCAGGCTGAGCTACGGATATGCCGAGCAAATGGATCAGATGCGCGTGGCTCGGCAAAATAGAGAAAGTTTATTAGAGACAAAAGAAGCTCGAAAAGCTTGTAAAGAGGAAATGTAAGCTTCAAATGAGTTGCATGAGGAAGAGGAAGAACTGCTGTATGGTGCTGGTATCGCTGATTAATTATTAAGACACTTTATCATTTGATTAAATACATTTGACTTTGAGTTTTTCGTTTGTGAAACTTTAAACGTGTTTTTCTCGAAACGACATTTTTTCAATTTGCGGGAATCCTAACTCAAAAACTAATTGATGGATCATCTTCAAATTTGGAACACGTTTACATAATATAATTTATTAGAACATAAACCTAAAGTTGGAAAGATTAGATTATTTAAAACATATTTATTATTGCAAAAGGCCGGGAAAAAAATGCTAAAAATCGATCATTTTTTTTTTCAAACACGTTCCAACATTCAATTCTCGATTTTTTTTTAAATTTAGGTTCATTTTCTTTAAAAACATCTCGAGAATGTATAAAAATTTGTTGGATTATTTCAGATGCGAATTGCGAGCTGCACAATTCCCGCAAATCGACAACGACGATGAGGACACGCCAAGGGACACAGCGGATTACACCTTAATTAATGCATGAAATAACTTGAAAAAATTAACAGAGATGTATGAAAATATGAATAAATTATTGTCAGAGTGGCGAAAATTTCCGTTTTTGTTTTCACAATAAAATAAATCTAAAAAATCATCTAATATTCGGTCTCCTAAAGTGGTTGCTCGCCTTAAATGAAATGAAATTAAGGTAGTGCCAAGGGGATGTAAATGTACGTTTTCTTTCGATTTCATAACTAAAAAGAATCACGCCGTATTTCTTTTTCTCCAGAATTACAATCGAACGTTCTTTTTCCGAAACTGATAGCAAATATTAATAGTACGTAAAAGTATGAACGAAGAAGTCATTCGAAATTGTTGAAGCAACTTACTTGTTGATTTTTGCGCGGCTTCCGTTTGGTGGCAAGAACCCAAAGAGGCTTACCAAAAAGCATTACCGGAATACAGATAACCGCAATGAATTTGAACACCTGCTGAACAGTATTCTGGCCGGTGAACATAAATTCCGAGCAACCATCGGCCACCTTTGCCTCGTTTCCGAGCATCATGTTGATGAAAGTTACGAGTACAGAGGGAGCGCAGCTCGGGGATGTAGCGAATTCTAATAAAAAGAGACACAAATTATAGTATTACGATTAATGAACACGATCAAAGAAAACTATAAGAATTCATTTTTGTTCGACTCAGAAAAATGTAATATGCTCTTACATTTTACTTTCATATCTTACTAATATTATAAAACAGTAGTATCCGTCTGCACGTCCGTTTTTTTCAGGCTAAAAATAAGCTGGTAGGATTAGAATATAATTCTGAGACAATGTCTATCATTTTTGGATTTTTTTTCCTTCTGATCCTTCTGAATAATTCAATAAAAGATAGAATTCAAGTATATCCGTAAATAATAATTTCCTCAATAAGTTCTATAAATTGACGAAACTTGATTTACCTTTAGGGTCGGTGGTAGCAGCGTAAGCGACCCACTTGATGAACATCAACGCCGCCATATAAGTGAACAGAAGAACGAGAAACAGCAATTGCGGCAGGAATTGAAAGATGATATTCGAGTACTTCTTAAAATGGCTGAAACAGCAATTTTTTGTACCTCAGACGTGAGAAAATAATTCGAGGAAAAAAACTTGATGACAATTAGCTTAACGTAATGATAGTTTATACGTCATTCCCGTTGAAAAACATGCTAAATATTATTCAAGATGCTTGGATTGATGTAAATGAAATTGAAATAAAAAATAAAAATAAGTTTCATTCAATTACCATACCCAACGATGAACGAATGAAAAATGTCCCATAAATTTTGTAGATTTCGACATTTTCACATGTTCTCCAAAAAGTCGCGGTTACAAAAATTCTTATGCTAGTTTTTATTTATTTTTTCTTTTTTTCACGTTTTTTCTAAGTTTCATAATTAAGATTTTTTTTAAACATTCAGTGACCCCCCTGTTTTTATTGTTGTTACGGAATCTTTAGAATTTTTTACATGCTTAGCGCAGTTTATATCAGACATCTAGAATTATTTAGTATATAAATTATTAGATAGAAATGTGGGGCAGCATGGCATCTCCATAAAGTGCTACATTAATTAGACGATTTTTAAAGTCGTAATTTTTTGTTGAAAGTTTGTGAACTTGGCTTAAAATTTTACCAGTATACTAGGACGTATTTTCACTTATTGTAGATAAAAATCAATTGATTGTTAAATATTTGGGTTTGTGAGAGGAATACCTTAATTGCACATCAATAGTCTGCATTGAGCAGGGCACGGAATAAATTTATTTCGCCAGTAAATTAAAAAAATTGTATTAGAGGGCAAACAATTAGATAATAAATACTGATAAACAATCAAGAAAAATAATACTAAGTCAAAAAATATAAATAATTAAAGGTAGATATTTAGAGTACAATACAATTAAATATTGCAAATATTTTCCGAAAAATCCCGTAATCTAAATATTTATCATCATTAATAGTAAATATTCAAAAACTATCAAAGATAAATTCGGAAGCCCACGAAAATTGGGAAAATGGCCAATAATAGTAAAAATAAGATGAATATATGATCGTTGATAATTCCAATCGAGCAATCCAAAGTTGTACGTTACAAAACGTGACTTACACAATGTTGATGACACTGACGCATACGCCGAACATCATGTGTACAACGCCAAAGATGATGGACAATTTCATCTTGTAAGAGTTGAGGAATATTATCTTATTGTCGGCCATCGCCCAGACAGGATCCATTCCCAATGGATAAGGTATCTGGGCGTACTGTACCGTGGCTGGATCAAGTACGATATGGCCGTTTCGCCGCAAATGTAGTGCCGAAAGCGACGAGGAGCTCCAGCTCGAGCCGAACACATTAACCGATTTGGAGAAAACGTCGTTGTAAATGATACCGGTGTAGATCGAGAAACATCCCATAAGGAGTATTATGTAACGTCCACCGAAGAATATGTTCCATATTTCACCACCGTTCTTCGACTGGGACAATTTCTTCTCACATATTACCATCCATGCACCGAACAGTGTCAGTATCAGACCTGAAGAATACATTGATGATTGAGCATCGTCGCGTTCGATCGTAAAATCGCTCGGTTCCTTCATTCGTCAACTCACCGTGTCCAGCATCACCGAACATAATTCCGAAGAGAAATGGGAATGTCACGATCGTATAGAGGGCCGGATTTGCTTCGCGATATGAGGCCACACCGTACGCGTCAATCAAGTTTTGAAAACCTTTCGTAAACTTGTTCGTTCTGTTGAAGGTCGGAGGATCTTCGTCCGTGTGGATGACGTTTAGGAACGATGGTATCGAACTTCCGCACAAACGCTGCGATACATCATACTGGATTTGAGATAAAAGTCTCTGCATTCAGTACTATCGTCGCTATCTTTTTTCGATCAACATTAGCCCCCCCCCCCCCTTTAACTCTTTCTCTACATCAAAGGACTCGAGCTACACATTAAAATATCGGAAGCATCGCAACGTATACAGTTCAATATCGAAATATCCGATATCCACTGAATTCGCAAAGCTTGGACAAAGTTATTCTTGCGACGCTTTATAACTGAGTGAGAAACTTGCACGCTGCTTCCTTGTCATTTTATTTCACTGACAATGGTTTCTCTATGACCAAGAGATTTTTTTCAATGCCTACCTCTTTATGGAGAAAGCTTCGCTAGCGGGATAAAATTATGAGCCAGCATTTTCTAATCGCCCAATTGATTTAATCAATCCGATTATAAATAATCTATTCGTGTGAAAAACAATTCCGCACGATACCTCGAAATTTAGAAAAGGTACAGCAACTGCTTGGTTTCTCGGAAATTCAATTTTTTTTCGTTTAGAGGTCGAGCCATCTCAGAGATAGGCATAACAGAATTACAATGTAATTCAATGATTAATTTGGTTACGAAGTAATTAAATTACAAAGTAATCTCATTGAATTATATTTCATTACATTGTAATTGTAATTATTCAGGACATTTTATATGAAATCTGTTATAATGTATTTATTATAATTATAATACAAAGTAATCTGATTAGAATATATTCAAATACTTTGTAATTTAATTACGTTGTTATTAGCCATGGTGTAATAGAGGCAAAAATACCATTTTATCCTCTAAAGTTGGATAAAAAAATGTCATAAATTATGTCTCGTTCGAACTACAAAATCAAAATATCGATTTTGAATTTATTTATCATAATATAATCGATTAATTTGAAATGAGATTAACTTTCAACTACTAACTTCAACTACTACTTGTGGTAACTAATTACTTAAGTGATCTGTTACAAAGTAATTTTATTAGAATTTCATAAGATATGAACCGTTGCACCGAATCTCACTGAGTCTAACGCGGACGGTGCTCGAATAATATGCATGTGTAAAAAAATTCATTCCGATATGTGAAAATTGGAATTACAACGCGACTAAAAAAATCCCCAGTGCACACACACACACACACACATACTTCAAGGCATTCTCTAGCAAATGTCATTTTTCAACGTTTCGAAACAATTCGAATGTATTTCCATTTCCTGGAAAAAGAAAACTTTCCACCAAAGGGAAGCTTCCTGTACGAGGAAGCTAAAAGCGTATAGGGAAATACATTGTTCCGTTTGCTTCGGGCATTTTTTTGCCACCTGGTTGCTTTCGCCCTCGCGAAACTATCAACCCCCTTAGCAACGCAGTTGAACACTACGGCAAAGGAAAGAGAAGGAAAAAGAGCACTCCAACAAAGTCTTTTGAAAAGACTCGGAATGGATACAGGAGGAGGACAAGGGGGAGGAGGGATTTGTGCCTGGAAAAAATACTCACCGATCCTTCGGTAAGGCAGCTTTGAACAATAGCAAGATCAGCCATTGGCACCCAGCACTCGCCGATAAGGCACTTCTTCGATACGTCCATGTTGAAGAGATTCATCGTGTGATAAATGGCCTTCATTTTACGCACCATTATACTCCAATTTGGGAGCTCTTTGGCCACGTTGTGAAGCACTCTCTGACGATGATCCTGGGTCTGATTGAGAACCTTGGGAGAAGACCGAGAAAGTGAGTAGGAGAGAAGAAATAATGATGAATGTTGATGAACGTTCTCACGGAGATGTTGCTTGTCATTTGAACGGTGGGAAACTTACCAGATTGAGATCCTCAAGACGCGTACACACACCCTTGACCATATCCTGCCGCTCGGCATGGCTGTTCGGGCAGGGATACAGAGAAGCGTGAAAACCACTGCAAACCTTTTTTATACGACTCTTGAGCTGTTCCCCCTGGAAGAAGGCTACGAAGACCGTCTTGTATATCTCGTTTCCCTGGTGGAATCATCGATTTCTCATTAGCGCCAGGATCAAGAGACTCGAAATCTTATCGCACATACACTTCCAGCGGAACATTCGAGGCCTCTTTTCACGATTTTTCGACAAGAAGCAGTCATAAAAATAGGATTAAAAAAATATGTATATATTCCCTTTGAACTAATCTCCATTTATTTATTTTTTAAATCGTATTCCTTTCCCTAAAGTCAAGCGCATTTTCCAAAAACTGCACTGCCTTGCAAAACGCTGAATAACACTGTGGGAAAAAATAAAAGACGATTTTTTTCAGAAACTTTTTTCGGAGTAAATCTCAGCATTTTTTATCTCTTTCTATGGAAAAATTCTTTTCACCATTTTTGAAAAAATAACACGCGAGCTTATGCGTATGAAAATTACAACAACAACAAAAAACAAGCATGTTTAATAACAACGCAAAAAACCTGTGATCTGTTTTAACTCATCAAACTTCTTGCCTTCTAGATATTTTACTCTGCACCCCACAGTTTTCGAGTACCAGCGCATTTTCCGAAAACTGCATTGCTTTACAAAAACTGAATAACCTTGCAGAAAAACTTAAAAAAAAAACCTTTTTCCAAGCCCTTTTAAAAATAATTCTTAATCTCTTTGAGCTCGACTAAAGAAAAATTTCTATCGTCATTTCCCCAAAAATTCCACGCGTGTAGTAAAATCGAAAAAAAAATTATTCATACTCTGTGTGGCCTAGTACTTTTTTAAATCTTCGTGGTCACACATCCAAATTCAATCGCGGTGATCACACTTGGGTCGATTCTACGCAGCCAGTTTTCAAAAAAGTATTGTGACCAAACTATCCGTCCAAAGTGATTTAAAAAATTACGGAACATGCTTTGAACTTCTTAGATGATGTACGAAAAATGTATTTATGAGAAATAAAATGGCGACATGTTAAAAAAATTCATAAACAGGTGAAAACACAAAAAAGACACTTTTCCGCTCAAAAAATCATAGTTCCGTGAATTTTCAACATTTTTACCTAAAATTTGGACGTGTTAATCCTGAGATATGCTACTTTTAGAAAAAAAATAGTAGCATAGTGCGCGTCCTATTCGAAGCCGGAAACTATTATATATTTACGCCAAAAATTGATCGACAGGTCGATTTTACCCAGGGTGACTACGAAGGGTCGAATTACTTTAGAGAAATATTCTAAAAAATATGCATAATATAAAATATCAACCTCGGAAGTCCTGACTTTCATACTACATGTAAATCTTATGCGACTTTGTTATTAATTTAGTACGTTAGGACTTACGAGGTTATTATATAAACAATATAAAAATATTCTCTTTTATTTTTTAATTCTATACTATTTTGGAGAAAAATAAAATAAAAAAACAAGCATAATAGAGCTCGTTTTTTCTAAATATATTAAATAGTACCCCCAACATTCTGTTGCGTTTTTGCGATATTAAAATACAAGAGTCGGATTCTCGGGGCAATCGGAAAGAAAAATTATTTGTATGAAGCGAAAAAAAAAAAAGAAAAGAAGCCAGTGCAACGGAAGAAAAGGAAGTTTTCGTAGGAAACTCAGGCGTAACAAGTTCTCACCGTGTTGGGATCCTCGAGCGGTTTGTCGAGTTCAGCCTGTCGGAGGAAAACGTTGCCCCGTGAAATTCGCCAGAGCATCCGCTCGAAGGCCGGCACTCGTTCACGATTGATTACACCGGCAACGAATCTGCAGACGAGTTTTCAAGTAGTTCAACGGGAATTCTGACGCGAATGAGCTTTTAACGGGGAAGGGTCACGGATAGCCAAACCGAGGATCGAACGTAAAATGCGAGCGGAGGTTTTTTTCCTCTTTTACGCTACAAATCTTTCTGTATATTTCCGTCACTCCTATCGGGCTCGTTGGACGTTTACGTGGCTAAATGGACTTTCCGTTGCGTTGCGCAACGACTAGAAAAAAAAAGTCAGCAACAGCGACGTTTTTTTTTTTATTGTTTCGCGCGATAAGTTTTTATTGATAATTATCGAGCTTAATATCCGTCCACTAAGGTAGAGTCGGAGATCGAACCGCTGATATTAAGCGAGTATATTTATCAGCTTCCATCTCAACGAGGGACAGAAATAATTGCGTAAGGAAATTCTCTATCTATTGAAATTAGGAGATTTGCTAGTTTCAATTAAATCCACCGTATCATTTACGAGGAGTAAAATTAAATTTGCAGGAATTTGTCACAGATTTTAATTTAAAAATGGCATATCTACGTCTCAAATAAAATCCTTTGACATACTGTGGAGTTTCTTTTAAGGGGTTACGTGGGTTTGAAAATTAAAAAAAATCCATTGTTTTATTTTACTATCTAATAGTACAATATTCCTAGAATATTCTCCCAAAGTTTTAAGTCAATTGGAGTAAAAGTCTAGGAGAGATAGCCTTTGGGAATTCCCCCCGTTGGGAAAGACCGGCCGGGAGCGACGCAATTGTACGCATTTTTCTCAAAACACTATTTTTGGAGTCGGTGGACACGATTTCTCAAAAACTAATGCAACGATCTTATTGAAATTTTGCACACTTCTTCAAAATAGCACTGACTACTGATTGAACGAAGGTTTTTTTTCGATTACAACTAATTTTACTAGGCTATACACTATACATAGTGCAAATTGTACAAAAAATTGAACTATTTTTCATACAACTCTCCCGAAAATTCAAATTTCAATTTTTTTAAAAATCCTTCGTTCAATCACGAGCTATACTTATCGACGAACAGAAAAAATTTGGCTTTTTAATTTCAGATAAAGCTATCATGAATTATCTTGACCACCACGTCACTTTTTTTTGAGGGGTCTCCGGAAACCAGATCCCACCGGCTGAATTTCCCAAATTTT
This sequence comes from Ophion ventricosus, assembly GCA_963932345.1. Classification (NCBI taxonomy): domain Eukaryota; kingdom Metazoa; phylum Arthropoda; class Insecta; order Hymenoptera; family Ichneumonidae; genus Ophion; species Ophion ventricosus. Next base: position 11,398,675 of record OZ010713.1, read on the forward strand.
TGGATGAAATTTTTTCTAAATATTGTTGAAATGTTGCTCTTTTATGTGCTTAACATTTTGAATAAAATAATTTATGTATTATATTTTTTAAATAGAAAAAATATGCTTTTTTCGGCTTCGAAACCCACGTAACCGCTTCATTAACGGAAGAATCAATTATTCAATTATACCGAAATATATAATGGAAAAATCGTCAATTATTGGGAACGTTCGTCATTTCTTCCCTTCGCACGCAGAATTTTTTTATCGAGCATGTTCGCGAGGGGAGGAGAATATGAAATCGAGAAAGATAAAAAAAAATAGAAAATATCTACTGACTCAAGACGTCCACGTGCCGCCGGACCCGGATACTGGGGCTCCTCGTTGATGAGAGCTCTCGTTATCGAATCGTTCGCCTCCTCCTGTTGATGCATAAGCATAAAAGAACCTTGATTCTTCGACTAAACGGTAATATCGATTGCAACAACGATCTAAGACTCGTTGGCATAGCTGTCAAGCTGCTCAGTTACCTCGGTGAAAAAGACCTGAGTCTTTTCCAAAACGTGACGTAGCTCGGTAAGCTCGAGATAATTGCTCTTCAAATTCACGGCATTGTGACTTAGCTCGAGTATGTCATTCTCCGTTTTCTCGATGTGCGCCTGCGAACAGCGAAAGAAAGAAAAAATCTATGATTACCAATCGTATCGAGGATATTCCTGGGCGATTAAATACTAACGACAAAATCGATTCGTCGAGGGATCACGATCTTTCGAGGCCTTGTAATTTTTATTGAAAAAAACTTGTGTCGTTGAGATTGCATTATCGTACCTCGAGATCGATGACCTCGCGCGGATTCGGCGCCCTCGGCAATTCCGTCATATTGTCCGAAATCTCAACGCCGTCCTTCTTCATCTCTGCCTCGATGTAACGAAGCTTCCTCTCCATCTCGTCGCATCGCCTCACTTCGTTCACGAATTTCCGTTGAAAATAATTCACGTCACCGTTCAGCTGTACGAGTTAACGGCGACGAAGGTTGAACAAAAAGCGATAAATAAATTTTCACATCCGTCAATATATCAATCGCAGACTCATCGATAAACGTGGCGAATTATCAATTGCCGGAAGTGCATGCACGACCAATAAATTTTGTCAGGATCGACGTAACGTCATCCAAATATACTTTTTTTTTTCCCTTTTTTATCGTTTTGAAACTCGAATTCCTCGACAGCTTAACGAAAACGTTCACAAAATTCAACGAAACGTTAATTTTTATTATTCCTGTAATCGTTATTTGTCGGAATTTTTTTGATAATTTTCTTGAGGCAATAACGTGTTATTTTTGTGAATATTCAAGTATAGGCACAACTTTCTTTCGTAAAAAAAAAGGACAAGTACGATTTGTCGTCATTCATGCCTCATTTCCTCTAAGATTTTTATAACTGCTGTGATCGTTTTTTTTTTTCGTGCCAAATTTGTAATAATTTGGTTGATGACATAGCATTTCTTTTTAATGTGAATATTCGCGTTGTGGATAAAACGGATTTTTTTATTACATTTTTATTATGCTCTCCACAAATATTTACGATTCGTGTGATCGTTTTTGTCTCGGGAAGTTTTTCATAATTTACTTGATCGGTTGGAAATGTAAAAAATTGTGAATATTCAAATACAAATGAAGCAGGTTTTTTTTCCATTGAAAAGAAGACTTTCCCACACTTTTTGGTGATTCTAGCCTCGTATTATGTTCTCCATTGATTATTACGATTAAATTGATTGAGATTTTTAGGGAAAAAAAGCACGTTCAAGTTTTGCGAATTTCGATGTATTTCGAAAGTTTGAATTATCTCGCATTGCGTTTCAAAAGCATATACACATATATGTTCATATCTTAGAACGTATAATGAAGTGCGAACTCACGTCACGAAACTGAACGGTTCCTGTCTCGCCGAGTTCGGAAACCGAGAGGTAGGCCGATTCTGGCTGAATGAAGAGCTGGCAGAGGGCCATCTCCTCACTTCTGAACATGCTGCCCATCGCTGATTACTTTCTTTTGTCTCCTTTTGGTCAAAGATCTGAAACAAGAAGGCAAAAAGACGATTTTTTTCAAAATTGCTCGGAGCTGAGTCAGATGATTATCTTAAACGTTTAACATTCCTTGAAGAACGCGACCACCGAACGATGAATTTAAGCCAAACGTTTTTTTTTTTTTTCGTTTATTCAAATTGAATCCAAAGTAGTCTTCGACTCAACAATTCCCAAGCACTGCTGGAGATGCGTTTAACACGGTTATGCAAGCAACCTGCCTATTTTTAGAGCGCACAATCTTATCTCCGATAAATAAGCCTTTTCAGTGCGAAGAGTAGACAATTATGTATTGTTGAACATATTAACTGTGATTTATCGTGTTTGCATAATAGAAATTACCATACATAGTATTTAATATAATTTATAAATTCGTGTATCCAAAGCGTGGCCAGTACTTGATCAAACGATGAAAGTTAATTGCAAGATCAAGATTGATATTCAAGTCCTTCGAACAGTGACGTAAAGAAGCGTTTGTAATTCGTATTGTGCGGCTTCGCGACCGGAGATGAATGCGTCAGGATGGACAAATGAGAAACACTGTAGATCGAGCGGAATTTTATAATTATAAACCGGAATTTTATAATTATATAGATAGGTAACAATAAATATACATGTATCTGATAATAGGTCGGTACACCAGCTCGATAGAAAAAAAAAACGAGGTGTGCGGAACTTTCTGACACATGCACACATCACAGCACTCGTTTGAGTGTTAGAGATGCTCCGGCAAATTCTACCTTGAAATTACGTAATGAAATTTACGCGATAGATTTCCAACTTATACGAGGAAAAAAAAAAACATCCCATTTTAAGTGTATCACATCCAGAGAAATATTTGCATTTTCCTTTTATGTCAATAATTGAAATAAGCTTTCGACAATGATCGAAGATACGCGTGAGTCGACACCCATTATTGATTATTGACAAAGTTCTCGCACGAAAGTCAAACAGTGTCTGAAAACAAGATATTGCAATTCATTATGACTAATCGATTATTCCTCGTTTGTAATCAATGTTACTTCAAGAAGTCATCGACGCATCATACTTATTTTATCAGCACAAGTTTATAAGTCTTTTGAAAAATCTACAAACGGCTTAATCTATACATATACACTACCGGCGAAAAGTTTCCGGACAAAAATTCCACAATGTTCCGGAACAATTTTTAATGCCATTTCGCCGATAGTTGACATAAATGAATTTAATAAACGGCATTTTCAAGGGGAGGAATTCACCTTCGTTCCGTTTTTTTGCAATTTTTTTTTACTATTTTTTTACAGCTGGTACCCTTTTTCGAAAACGACCATTTGTCGCCTTTTTTGTTTCTTTTCTGGTCAATTTTCTTTGTTTTTTAAAGCTTCGTACGATTTTTTTTCTAAAGATATGTAGATTTTTTCGAAATAAGAGACAATTTGAAGTATAACGTGTAACGCGAAAACGACAAGGATTCAAGGAAAACTTCAAAATAGTAAAAAGTGGAATCGGTTTTCGTTGAGTTCGCGAGAATTTTTCAGATTTTATTTTTTTTAATTTTTTTCACCTATTTTCGGTAAAAAATCAGATGATTTAATTACCGCAACAAGAGAAAAAAATGTCGAAAAAAATCGGAAATAATTCTATTGCGTTGAAAATATAAAAATAAATTTTTTTCGTCTCTTGAAATTTTACCACAAACCCCTTAGTTCTCGAAAAATGTTAAAAAAAAAACAGAATAAAGGTGAATTCCTTCCCTTCAAAATGCCGTTTAGTAAATTCATTTATGTCAACTATCGGCGAAATAGCATAAAAAATTGTTCCGGAACTTTTTTGAACTTTTTTCCGGAAACTTTTCGCCGGTAGTGTATATATATAATAATAATAATAATAATTTGATCAAATTATATGTTTTTCGTCAGCAAAACTTTTTCTTTATACCGGCATTTCTTTTTTTCCCGTCTATTAATGGTTTTCTACCCAGCGTTTCGTTGAGCTTTACAACTTGATCTCACTATATTTCTCTACTGAATTAATAACGCGATGTCACATTGTAATCGGAATTGGATTGAAGAACCTTTTCTTTGGAACAGACCGACGACAGACTCGTTAGGTTTGTAATTTTCGACAACTTGAGAATTATCACATTCCGATGTGCGAACCGTGCGAACTGCCGATCGTACTCTAACTAAAATTCGTAGCTCCTCCTTTCGCGAGCCCGGAATGCTTGCTTATCTTCAAAATCCATGTTTTTTTTTTTTTTCTTCTTCTCCCTGTCACCACGCACTTTCGTATTTTTATGCCATCAAGACGCGTACGTCTCGGTCGACCCGGCGCTGCCGGGACTATGATAAGCGACACGAGCTGTTTTTTTTTTCAGGTAAACAGACGTGTGGATAATGAATGTGATGATTTGTGGCCGTGTACGATAATGCCAAGGCAAATTCTGGTATGATGAAAGTGCCCGCATCGTACAAAAAAGTTTTGGTAAAAAAAAATGATCGCAATCGGTAAAAAAAAAAAGAAAAAAAAAGTACATCAATTTTTATGAAACACTGTCGATTGATGTAACAAAAGAAAATAATAAGTTGTCAATGAAAATAATTCATTCGTTATTAATTTTATTCCATTACAAATGTACATTTTCATTTTCGTACGTGTACGATGGAAAATTGTGTAACGGAAATTGTTTACAGAAATGGAAATGACCATCGCAACTGTTGAATATATCAGAAATGCCATGAATTGAGGATTCCATAGTTCCGCTACTGCGAATCTCATAATTGACTAGAATCATCACGAGCAATGACGTTCTATTCGTATGTGGTGTGCGAGCGGCTAACTACCGACGATTACATACCTACATCGGTTAACTTCCGTCGCGCTTAAATTTTACGACAGAGAATGTTCCACGGACGCCTGTCACTCTTTAATTTTGCTCAAGAAATGTTGGCAACGAGAGCGCCAACGAGGAACAAAACTGCCGTCGCACGTAAACGGGTGCATGATGCTTTGAAATTTCATGAAATAAATTTTGGCGGTTTGAAGCCGTTCATCGAGAAAACGTGCTGGATGATAATGGAACGACAGATGCATGAAACCGTGCACTTTAAGGATGTTTAAATATGCATTACATCCTACAGCGACGTTTCCGGCCTCGGCAGCCTTGGATTTACCTGATACGCAATAGAAATTGATTGCATGTCGACGATCAAAGTCGACGTAGAAATACCTAGCTATGTTAATATCGTTTGAAGCAAAAAGAGTAGAGAATGTAGGCTAACAAAAACTTGAGAGTAACTTGGAAATAATCCTGGCTGTCTTTAAAGACCTTGTCTTTTTATTGATCTAGGCAGTATTGTAATCTAACGAATTATTTTGCAGTCTTCGTTGCGAATTGATCGCTGCTGACAAGCTGTTATATTGCCGTATGTGCGATTAAGACTGACGTTTGCATAAATAAAGATTACTGAAAGATAGACCGCTTGCGATCTAAGAATTCCAATGAATTGTGGATATTCGTGCAATTAAGGTATTTCGGTAACGAACCCGAACATTGAACAATTAAGTTAAATGTTCGGAACAGCTTATCTTTAGGGATAATCGGGGAGGGGGGTTATATTTTTCTTGGGCAAGACGCCAACGTCTACACACCAATATTTCGTTCAAAAATGACACGATTACTGTAGTAAATTCCAAATTCTGCATTTAAGATTATTATCATTTTTACACGAGCGTATTAATGACGGGTTTTAAATGTTCTATCAATGCGTATTTTTGGATTATTTTATGTTTGAAAAAAATTGATTAATTTGGCGCCAGCGCACTGCTTGTATTGGGAATTTGTTTTTTCACGGTTGGTGACACTTATCCTGTTACGACGAGCACCAACAAGCGCGGCAACTCATGCAGTCCATTGAAGAAAAAAAAAACATTGACGTTTCTTTATTAAACCGAAACAATTCTCAAGGATAAATGCCAAGTGTCAAAAATAAAAGATTTCTCTTTAACCCTTCGTTGATAAACATACTTTAAACGTTGCATATGTGCGAAAGAATATTATAGAAAAAATCAGATGGCAACACGCAAAAAAATGCCCCATAGTAGACCAAATAAGGTTCCCAAATAAGGTAGACCAAATAACGCTCGGTCGTTTAGCCACCCACAGTGACAACGAAAGGGTTAAAAATGCATTTTATTGAACGTATAGCAGCGCCACGGCGATTAGTGGTACTTAAACACGCGCGCAATTTAGCACTCATGCGACGTTGCCACACTTCGCTTCTACGTTTCACCAGTAGGGGAAAAACTGAACTTCATTTACAAAAATGTCAATAATTGATAAACGGTGTAGATGGATGATTTAATTTTTGGGTGATATGATTGTCATAATGTACTGAGTCGTTTGACAGTATTTCATAACATTCTTGATCTTTATTCATACGATTTCGTGCGTAAAACTGCCGATCAGCCATGAGTGTAGGCACCGCCCTATGTTAAAAAGTCTTTTTCAATTATAAATTTTATCCAAACGGTGTAGACGATCGATTTAAGCCCTGTGTTGCCACCCGGGCACCCGGGTACCCATCGGCGTACGTTTTGTTGAATAATTTTTTTTCAAAAAAAGATTGGCCAAAACCTTCTCGAATCCCCATGATTTGACCGATCCTCTATCGAAATTTGCATTCGACATATTTTAAAAAAATGTTTAACTTAAAAAATTTTGCATTTGAAAAAAAAACACGTATGAGCCACCCGGGTACCCGGGTACCCCGATAGAAAAAGCATGATTTTCGTATAGAATATCATAAAAAAAAGTTTATTGTAAAAATATAATAAGTAAATATGGATTAATATATAAATAATAACAATATATATTTATTTCAAATTGTTTATTTATTGAATGTACTGTATATAATAATAATAACTATCACATTTTGCAATGTGATTGTTGGACAAAAATCATGGAATTTTCGTTTTTTGCACAGTAATATACAAATACTGTATGAAAAATTACAAAAAAATAATTAAATTTCGATCTTTTACACAGATATATTAGAAATCAATGATTACAATTCAAACATTTTGTGATTTTTGCTGTGCGCTGATCACAAACGGGCTTATTACGGTCAACGCAAGACTTCCTTGTCTTTCTATACGTTTTATACCTGCTTTAGGACTCCCAAGGTCACTGTACATAATTTAATTGTTATATTCAGGTAGAAATACCTTCCTAGAATATGAATAATTAAATATTGATCGAATGCATATAATTATTTTTAGTTACAATGGACTTTTACCAAGAATTTCGTAGGCGGGGTGCCCGGGTACCCGGGTGGCAGATACTGTGAGTTTTTTCGGGTGGCAACACAAGGGTTAAAATTTAGAGAGTGCATTCAGTATATGGCAAAGAATTTACTGTATAAATTTGAATCAAATAATAGCATTTCGTCACTTGGGCCGAAACTTCTCAACTGATTTTCGTCTACAATTAAGTAAAAATACATCCGAGTATACTGATAAAATTTCAAGCCATGTTACCGAACTTTTAACAACAAAATTACAACTTTAAAAATCGTTTAATTTATGCAGCACTTTACGGAGGTGACATGCTAGCCACATTTCTGTGTAATAATTGATATACTAAATAACTCTTGATGTCTGATATAAACTGCGCTAAGCATGTAAAAAAATCTGAAAATTCCGTAACGACAATAAAAAAACAGGGGGTCATCGAATGTTTAAAGAAAATATAAAAAATAAAACTTAAAAAAATTGTGACTAGCGGAAGAATTTTCGTAACTGCAATTTTTCAGAGAACATGTAAAAATATCTAAATCTACGAAATTTTTTCATTCCAATTCATCGTTGGGTATAATGAACGACTGTAACTTATTTTTTTTAAGCGCCGCTTTAATCTAACAATGATTCAAAAGGGCCCTGGTTTATGCGCCAACAAAATACGGCCCGCCGTGAAAAGGATACCAAAAAATCAAAGACGGCGATTGCAACATTATTACATTTCAAATGCCTTTACGTAGAATTCTAGGTACGCGTGTACGTGTATTGGGTTTGTTTTCAATATTTCAAAATGTCTCGGTATATAAAGCGTGCGCTGTGCACGAACTCGGCAAATATGAGGCTACTTTAGACCTCGCAGTCGTGAGAAAGCTTCGTGATGAGATTGCAAAAGATTCGCGACAGAGCGAGCTGAGCTTTTTTTTTAACCAGAACTTATAAACGAGAAATGGTAGGGAATTGCGATTGGAATGGGGCCTGGATCGAATATACCATCCGTATACTTCGAGGTTATGTATAGGCCTCGTTCCCGATCTATAAACGATTTCCACGAGTCGTGTACCTCTGATTTTTTCGATTTCACCCGAATCGTGCCTCACATACGCTATCATCCGCATCTTGCGTCTTATGTCACCATTGCATTGTGTGTAAACGTAAATTCAGACGATTGGATTGGGAAAAAAATTTGCAAAGCTATCGGGTAATTGGACGATTTATCTGTGGCTCGAAAAGTTTACAAGATTTATTGATATAAAAACAAAAGTGAAATCAATTCGGGAATGCGAATGAAATCGAACATCGGGCTAACATTGTCGAATTTGATACGATTTTTGCGCGTTTGATCGGCAGAACTCGAAGGATGCACGTAACCAACATTGGCGAAACTTGATTTTGAATCATCCGAACCAAATCGTGTACAAAAGTTGACTTGATGTGAGATGAGTAAATCTCAGCTTTTGGAATATCATAAAATTTTGTGCGTTTATCACGTTATTGGGCGATTTACCGATGGGACCCGGAAAGTTGACAAAATATATATAAGTTGGTATAAAAAAAAAAATATATATATATATATAAGTTGATAAAAAAAATATAATACATTGAAAGATGTAAGAAAAAATTGGAGTTTCGACATAATATAATTCAACACGATTCCATTGAGTTTACACTACATTGCCAGGACTCGACGAATTACGGGGTAACATCACTGTAAATGTTTAAAATTAAGCGATTTTCTGCGATTTTTTTTTGAGTGGAAGGAAAAGTAAGAGGATAGTAGTATTCAAGGATGTTATCAGTTATATCTTCAAATGAATAGAAAAAAGATGTATATTAAAACATTTTACAAAATGGTGACGCTGGAGCCATTTTAGCGAGGCATGTTTAATCTGAGATGCTCTGCGTCACACAGTATAACTGACGCAAATTTGAATCTACGAATAAATAAAAAAAATTCTATTCATTTACATGAGTATAGCTAGAGAAATATGTAGAGGATTTTGAAAATATTAATTTTTGTGCAATTAGCAAGCCTTTAAGGTAAAAATTCAATTTTCGACAGAAAAAAAGGACAATCATATGTTAATAAATAATGTTATAATTAACTCATGGAAAATCCCGTACGTATTTCTCTTCGGAATGTTCTTTTACACGTGTGTTCAAAATTTGGAGTGAATAGAATGAAAATTGTTGGAGTTATGCTGCGTGCCGTTTTGAAAAATTGTGTTCCGAGAAAAACGCATTTAAAGTTTTAAGATGTGTTATAGAAGTGAAAAAATGAAAAATTAAGCTGTTTAAAATTGTATACCCTTGATCAGCTATCCACGGAGCATAAAGCTGCCCTTCTCTGTTCAAATATTCATCCTCATTTTTTTCCTGGTTGATTTTATTGTTGGTGCGTGCTTCTTTTGCCACATCTGTCAAAGACAGCTCAGGGTGTTTAAAATTGTAAGCTTGCAAGCTTACAATTTTTATCGTGAAATAATAATTGATACTACTTTGCACGTGGTTATATTATTATACGTAGACTGAGATCAGCAGCAATGGTGATTTGCTGCCATTAGTATAAATATACCAATAATATATCACTATAAAAATACCAATGGTAGCAAGCCACCATTACCATTCACTCAATGTGAAATTTATATCAATAATTGTATATATTTATAAATAGAAAAAAATTATAAATATATCGGTTTTCCTGTTTATGAATATATAAAATTTTGTATATGAATTTCACATAGGCTATTTTTATATAATTTTTTCGTTCTTATATTCACACGCATGAGACTTTCAAGGATAATATAGAATCTATGAGGATTTTATATATCCATTTCCGTATAACATCTTTATAGATTCATTTCTATATAATTTTTATAAAAACTTCATAAATATTTTTCACCTGGGTGGAGGCCAATATCCATCTCCAAGACTTTTATAATTCGTAGGATATTAGTCAGACCGTCGTTAATATTGCACAGAGCAATATCTACATTCAATACTTTTTTGCTACTTGAGTGGGCCTTTGGAGCTAAGCTCCAAACAATAGCATTGAAACTTTCGTTGCTATTTTGCGTGTAGCCCCTCCCAAGCAACGATTTAGTCACTCATTGTAACTTAGAACAAATCTAAGGCGACAAATAAATGGTAAAAAATGTTCATCAAGTCTTGTTGCCAGCCACTGCCAGCGGGCAGTGGCTGGCCCGTGTGCAGACCTTTTTTTACAGATACCAAACTTTTTTCCCTTATTCTAGATGGTTCAAAGCATCTCTTAAGCCAATAAAAAAATCAATTTTTTGAAAATTCTACAGTGTTGTTTCCCCCTTAACGAAATCAAGATGAGCAAAATTCGATTCGACATAAAAGTTCGCAAAAGGTTCGCCCTCTCGACAACACCTACCTGCAAATTTCCTTGCCGCGAATCCTTATGTTTCCTTGTCCGTAGGATTGTAATTCAAACGATAAAGCAAAAACGCATATTCACAAAGTCGCGAGCGACGCACGGTAGCCGGTAACCGCAAACACCAGCTCTGTGCGAGCTTTCAATCACGTGAAGCACACCCGAGTGCGAGATATCCTCCCACGATCAGGTGAAATACAATAATGTCAGGAGCCAATGCGGACGATGGAAAATAGTCACGAGACACTATGGAAGAGCCATTCAGGTGCCCTGGAGGCACATCTTCTTTCCTTCAACTTCCATGATTACACTTAACGATCGTCAAAAAGTGGGGCATATCTCGCGGCAATTGTGCCAGCAACAGACAGATCCGAGGGACTCGAGGCTCTCTGAGCATTACTCAAGGCTTATTAATCGTGTGACGTAGCGATCACGAGGTTCTTGTGTTTTTTTTTTCATTCTTTTTTGATAACGCCTCTCCGGCAATGATAACGTGTGCCCTTCGGTGAAACACTTTGCCGTACTGACGAAATGTTGGTTGCAAAACAATAGAACGCAGCAGGTATATGTAATTCTCTGGAATGGAATGTTACCGATGGAAATTGTTTTAAAAACGTCCAACTCACATTTCAAAAAAATATATATATATTTACGAAATTGGGTCGGAAAAAAACTCAACCCTTCTAACTTCATATTAGGTATTGGAAAATGAATACTAAATTAAATCCCTCCAACTCAAGTACACGTGGTAGCGCTCGATAATTTTTTTCATGATTGGTTCACACGAAAAATTTACTCTTTATGTTCAAACTTGAATAATTCAACCTCTAATAAATGTTTGTGAAATCCGGTGGGTTGAAGAAAACAATTAAAGAAAAAGTTAAAGTTAAATAAAAAAGTTTTTTTTTTTATTTAGATATTTTCATTTTTACATCAAGATTTGAATAATGCATTTTTGTTTAACAGAAATACTTGCATTTTTTAAATAATTATCCTTTGCTGAATAATTAAGGTATCAAGATTTTTTTTTTTAAAGCTTGCGAAAGTTGTAGGCGTCAGGATAAAAAATCTTCGACCGGTTATGGTGAATATTGATCAGTTGTGGAGTTATTCAAGTTCGATCCTAAAGATCGGATTTTCTGTGTAAGTGGATCGATTTTTTCCTTTTCGTAGCACTTGGAAGTCAAAAACGCGATTTTCGCTAAAAAAAATCGGCAAATTTGTTATTGTAAGATAACAAATAATTATTTAAAAAAAAGCTCGGTAGCGTTACCTCGAGAAACATCTCACCTAATAACCCATTTTGATTTTTTTGTTTCAGATGATCCAGTGACGAGTTATAGCGTACACCGCAAAACAACTTTTTTTCGAGGCACCTGCGGAGAGTTGCTGCCAACGGCTTATTTATCAATATTTTGCAATGAAAATTTTGAAAAATTTAGTTCAGATGTTGTATTATTATATGGAAATTAATTAAATAAACCAGCATTACCTGTATGGTCTAAAAAAATTCTTGAAAATATGCTTTTTTTCACCGAATTAACCTTACCCCGCCCTTAAATGACATATTCCAGTATGAAAAGTATAATATTTCTCGTTTCGTTACGGACTCACCTTGTCACAGGATTATAATTGAAGGTTGGATATCTCATTTGGCAAAATAAATTGCAACTGTTCACTGCCGATCAGACAGTGAGAGAGAGAGAAAGAGAGACAGAGAGAGAGAGAGAGAGAGAGAGAGAGAGAGAGAGAGAGAGAGAGAGAGAGAGAGAGAGAGAGAGAGAAAGAGAGACAGAGAGAGAGAGAGAGAGAGAGGAGGCGGGCAAAAGAGGAAGAAAAATTGCGGCAAGTAAGGATTATCTGGTACACCTGTTACGTACGCGTATCACGATCATCACAGTAGTATCAGAAGACAGCGGTCATGTGAGATGGAGAGCCAGATAATAAATAAAAAAAATACAACAAAATTTCCGCCGGTAAACGATAACGGCCTTGTTTCTTACAATCTCGAGTGATCCAGATCCGCTGAATCACATTATTCAGCCAACAAAAGATCGAGAATAAGGCTATTCGCCGGGTAATCAACCAAAAATGTTAAGTCCCTAAAAATAATTTGTAAAAAATTCAATATATTTACCTCTTAAAGGATTCGTTTCATTCACAAACTGTCCTAAAAGTGCTGAAGCAAAGGAAGTAAAGAAAATTACGAAAAAAAAATGAAAAAGACATTCGCAATGAAATATTAATCAAAAATCAATCAAAGAAACGTGGGTTGCGCAATGAGATATGAAGAAAAGAAACTACTATTGGGAGTGTCACAGCTAAAAAAAATCCCACAAGGGAGCAGCGCGGAATTAAAGCAAAAACAAAAGACGATTAACGTTTAGAGGGGTACTATTAGAAAAATATACGAATTCGTTGATGACGAAAGTAGGAATATATAAGAAAATTATTGCTATGCGACTGGAGTTGAATTATTAAATCATTTATGACCTCATCAAAGTGACGAGGTCGCCTGAGAGTGAGCATTGAGACGTATAGCGGCGCGATCTACTGTCATCGCGGAGAAGTGGTTCTCGTCCTCACTACTTATCAATGCAATGCGCATGGCCCCGAGACTGTGATCTTATTGTTAGTAAGCCTGAAGACCGAAAGAAGAAATAAGACGGTGACACTTTCAGGAAGCCGCTCGTACGACTCTTCATTTTTGTCCCCCTTTTTTTTTCGTTTTTCTTTATTATCTACTGTCTTCACATTTCCGAAAGAAAAGCTGCCTACGGTATGATAAGATCAATCCGCGATAAGACCGAACGATGAAACGAATTCCATTATTTTCTTCGTCTCCTCGCATATTTGGTTTTACTAATAACGATAATAACGAGGATATTAATACCTCATTTCCGATGAAACAATTAGAAATCCATTTTTCATTTCTCACGCACAGTAACGGTGATGGCTACGCACTACGTAAAACTACTTTAGTTTTTATTATCTTCCACGGAAAAGGGAGGAGGACATCGTGTGCTTAGCCTGAACAGGAACACAGACTGTAAGGTTGATGTTGCAATGGATCGTTTAGACAATAAATAGAAATGTTGTACAAAATTTGGAAGGTTTAAAACTAAATGTTAAATGGTAAAGTAGTTTTTTTGTTTTCTACACCAAAGAAGCCTCAAGGATTTTATTGAATTTACAGGCTTCAACTTGTGATAATTATAAACAAGTTGGAAAGTTATCCAAAGTAGCCTCATTTTTAATTTACAATTTTTTAATTTCAATTCCGTATTTTTTTGTTACACACAGGGTCTTGACGATGCCATTGAATTTACAGTCACATGTAAAAATCGCAATTGTTCAACTTCATCGTCATCTTTACATCTATATATTTATATATATGAGGCATTCCACGCTATTTCATCTAGCCCGTGACCCCGACCATTTTTTATGTTCCTGATTTTTTTTTTTGTAGAATTGTACCCTATGAAAGGAATATCCACACCAATTTTTACATTTTTATCTTTTTTCTTTAGGAGTTATAAATTGCTAAAAAATGTCGATTTCGGAATTTTTGGAAACGTTGAAACGCTGATAACTCCTGAACTAATTGAGATATAGACAAATGTCAATATATATATATTTTTTTCATTTTGGAGTATACTTTGATGAAAAAATATGAAAAAAATATCAATTATACTATACCACGTATTTTTTGCTTCGAAAGTGGAAAGTATTTTTTTAAAGATAATTGCCATTTTTTATTTTTTTCAAAAAATTCTTCAAAATACAGTGACCCGTTCTATGATTTTTAAAACTAGTCTCATCGTGGGCCCATTTTTCCTTCTATTTTTTTCGAATTATTAGAGGAGAAATTATTAATTTGTCTTTTAATAATTCTTTTAACTTCTTTTTTAATTTCGAATTATTAAAGAAGAACATTACTTTTCCGGATTAAAATGATAAAAATCTTCTCAGAATAATATGATTGATTCGAAAAAAAATAGAAGGAAAAGTGGGCCCACGATGAGACTAGTCTTAAAAATCATAGAATAGGTCACTCTATTTTGGACAATTTTTTTGAAAAAAAATAAAAAATAACAATAATCTTAAAAAAAAAAATTGTATCCACTTACGAAGCAAAAAATACGTGGTTCAGTATAAATGAAAATTTGTTTCATATTTTTTCATCAAAGTGTGCCTCAAAATGAAAAAAAATATATATATATTGACATTTGTCGATATCTCAATTAGTTCAGGATTTATCAGCGTTTAAACGTTTCCAAAACTTCCGATATCGACATTTTTTGGAAAATTATAATTCCTAAAAGAAAAGGGATAAAAATCTAAAAAATTGGTGTGGATATTCCTCTCATGGTGTACAATTATACAAAAAAAAATCCGGTAAATAAAAAATGGTCGGGGTCACGGGCTAGGTGAAATAGCGTGGATGCCTCATATATAGCTTGGCGGTCAATTAGTTCTCGTATCTGCTCACAGATGGCTACGTTTCTCGTGAGCGGATTATGCTCGACACCAGAATAAGTACAAGGTAGATCACTGCTGTCGCTGTCCTTGTCTTTGGGGAGCATAGTATACAATGATCGTCTAGTGAGGATACTGATGCTGAAACCCATTATTTAAAAATTTCTCGCATCCGAACGAATACCTGCTGGGTTTCGTTCGCGATGCAATTTTTGCGAGCCTCTTTACTTCACAAGAGGCTTTTAATTAAAGTATCGTAAGCCTAATTCTTGCTCTAGGTATGACATGTCACATTTACGACAGTAATCCATTCACGGCTAAGAAGCAATCAGGGAAATTTTGGGGCATTAAACTGAGTTACCATGATGTGCATTGATGGAATATATGTAAAAATAAATTCGAAACTATGTATTTTGAGCTATCATTTTTCACTGAACTATTGTAATTGGTTTGAAATAATTAAATTGATAAGTAAGAGAAGCACGGGATTACACTATTAACAGCCCCGTGCATTGAAAAAGTATAATTAAAATTACAAATGATATGAAGAAATTTTATAGATGTACATACCCGTAAAATATTTTTCTTTAACATTTAATTACACGGTACAAAAAACCACGTATTAATATACCAGCGAGTTGAATTTTTTTCCAGAAGTATATAACCCTTTTACTGATCATCTTTGTGCAGTTTGGGTATGATCACAGTACCGTTTTTTTTCATTAAATATCCTCTAGAAAAATGCTACCACGGAGCTGAAAAAATAGATACGACTCGACTAATTATCGGACTAATTCGTGGCACCGTGAAAATAAGGATTCACAGCACCGTTATAAAATTATTAATGTTTTTAATCGCGAATTTGTGGGAAAATCAGTTACTTCGCCTTAAGGCCTACTCAAGGTATTCCTTTTACGAACCCGCATATTTAACAATTAACTGACTTTCGTCTACAATTAAGTGAAAATACATCCCAGTATACTGGTGAAATTTAAGGGGTTACGCGGGTTCGAAAATTCCAAAAAATCCTTTTTTTTATTTTATTATCTAATAGTACAATATGTCTAGAATATTCTCCCAAAGTTTTAAGTCAATCGGAGTTAAAGTCCAGGAGAGAGATCCTTTGGGAATTCCCCCCGTTGGGAAAGACCGGCCGGGAGCGACGCCGGTATACGCATTTTTCTCAAAACACTATTTTTGAAATCGGTGGACACGATTTCTCAAAAACTAATGCACCGATCTTATTGAAATTTTGCACACTCCTTAAAAATAGCATTGACTAGTGATTGAACGAAGGTTTTTTTTCGATTACAACTAATTTTACAAGGCGTAAATTGTACCAAAAATTGAACTATTTCGCATACAACGCAAGTGCACAACGGAAGTGTGCAGTCGAAGGGTTGAAGAAAATATCAAGGGGCTATTCTAGTGTGAAAGCTCAAAAGATAAGCTATTAAAAAAAAAAAAAAAATTTTGAAAACTATTGCGTGGATCGTTACAAACTTTTTTTTCGCTTAAAGGTACACTCTTACAGAATAGAAAAAAAAATTTTGTTGTTGCATATAAATGTATATTTATTGAACAATTTATAATTGTGTAAAGGCATTGACAAAATGTATGTCGCTGGCGTTGATGATTTGCGCTCTACAGGTAATCTGAAACTAAAAGTTTACAAAGATTCTTAATCTGTCTGAGTGTCGATATCGCCCGAACTAGCATTATTATTTTATATTGCAAAATAACAAAGTGGCGTCGTTTTTCTCAAAAGTGTTCGAAAATCGCGTTTTTCTCGTCATAATTCGGACGAAAGTATAAGTAAAAATTAATATTTTTTAACAATTCTAGTTCGGGTGATAGCGACACTCGTACAGATTAATAATCTTGTCGATTTTTTTTGTTTCAGACTACCTGGAGAGCGCAAATCATCAACGCCGGCGATTTTTCCATGCCTGTACACGATTATCAATTGATAAATAAATATACATTCATACGCAACAACGAAACATTGTTTTCTATTCTATAAAAGTGTACCTTTAAGCGAAAAAAGTATGTACCGATACATGCCGGAGTTTGCAAAAGAAAATTTATTAAAGAATAGCTTATTTTTTGAGCTTTCACACTAGAATAGCCCGTTAAAAATAAAACTTAGAAAAATGTGACTAGCAGAAGAATTTTCGTAACCGCATCTTCTCAGAGAACATGTAAAAATGTCTAAATCACAAGATTTATGCGTAATTTTTTATTTCAGTTCATCGTTGGACATGATAATTTATTGTAACTTATTTTTAATAAATGCCACTGTAATCAAGCAATCATTCAAAAGGGCCCTGACTCATGCGCCCACGAAATACGGCTCTCCGCGAAGGGAATACCTTAAGTACCTAAAATCGTTAATGCTAAAAACCTAATGGTAAAGAAGCATCGTAGTTGAAACAAATTAATTACGTCGAAGTTTGTAAGTCAACAAGCATAGAAAATGCATGTAATCGCTTTAAGAAGCAGTTGCACAATAAACCTGTGTAGGCGACTGCGTTTAGAGGTGCCTTTACGACGAAAAACTAGTCGAGAGCAAATAAAATAGTACAATGATCACGTTTAATTTTTGTCTCGTTCTATCTCCCGCGCTTTGCCTCCCTACGTGCTCTCTCTCTCTCTCTGTCTCTCTCTCTCTCTCTCTTGCTCCCGTGCTATGTGCAATGTGGGTCAACGTAGCAATTTCCGTTTCGTGGTTTGACTCACATTCGTGTAAATCGTGTGTGAATATGCATTTCGCGGGTGTGAGTGACATCGACGTGCGTGACGATCTACGTGTGTCTATTTGTGTGTATTACACATCAGTCGATTGGCGAGAGAATAGCCGAGTGCTCAGTTCGCACGAAGATAAAAAACGACCGTACGTCCGCCGATCGCACCTCGAGAAACATAAATGGCACAGTCATTAGCCACTTCGGTAATTTCGCGTTTGCGTTGAGACAAAAGTCCATTGTGCTTGTGACAAATCCTCATGGTGGATCTTCGATAACAGAAGCTTACTTACAACCATGGCTGACAAATGTATTCATTGACGTAGCCAGCATTTTCTACTAGGTGCGCGGGGGGAGGGGGAGTCACAATCATCTTTTTTAAAATAAAATTTCACATAATAGTCGGTAATAATGTAACACAGATGAAATATGAAAGTTGATTTAATTACACGTTCATTTTAACATTAATATCAAATTCTTGCAATATCGTAAAAAAAATAATCAACACGGAGAGAATTAAATGTTAAAAATTACCGTGCAGTAACGGTAACCAGATGACAACCCTGAAACTTCGCTTATTATTACTGAGTAAAACACAGATTTTCACGAAAATAAAATAAAATTTCTTCTTCAGATAGAAAATTTTACCAAATTTTCTAGTAAATTTTGATGTGTAACAAAATACGCAAAACTTAAATTTAAAAAATATATAATTTCAGCGAAATTTTACTGTGCATTTTATTATTTTATGCCTTTCAAAAATGTCTATAAAAAAGTATCGTCTTTATAACAGTTATTTTAAGATTTATTATAAAATTTAATGAGTGTTATAGGAAAATGTATTGTGCTCTCGGTAAAAATTATCGTGCGCGCTACCCTTCTTGTATAGTAAAATTTTACCTACGTATTTGAAATGTTCTGTAACGTGAGTTAAAAAAAACTTGTCGCATACGAATTATTATGCTTTTCTCACTTGTCACCACATTGAAATATAGCACGGTAATTTTTACCGTGAAGTTCACGACAAAAATTACTTTTTAATTCTCTCCGTGAACTAATTTTTCATTATTCCTTAATCCAGCTACCAGTCTTTGAACTTCATGTTCAACTTCAAGCAGACATAAAGAAATAATTTAATTAAACTTGAACAATTGCCTTCGTTGTAATTACGCAATTTGTATAAAAAGTCATTATTTCATTAAATAATTACTTTTCATACAAATTGTATAAAACAAATTGCTTAAAATTGTATAAAATAGTAATTACTTTTTATACAAATTAGGGAATTACAACAAAGGCAGTAGTTCAAGTTTTATTAAATTATTTCTTTATGCCTGCTTGGATGAAACTTAAATAAAATTAATCGATTATTTGACTTTAATTACGTTGGGTCGATTTTTTTCTCAGCCATGCCCTCCCCAGCCTGTCAATAAACTGGATTTACAGTTTCAGTGTTCTAGGTTTTTTCAGACGACATTATTGGACGCGCGTTCGATGTGTAGCTTTAACGATCGCCCGTGTCAAGCAGCGCCGGCCCGAGCCAATACTTGGATGGGTGATCGCTCAATCACGCACTGGCCGCGGATCACGAGATACGAGATTATTCTTGTACGTCAGCATTTTATAATTGATACGCGTTTGTCCACTATTTTAAGAATGTTCATTACCCAGCTCACTTGTGTAAGAGATATCGATTACAAATAACAAAAATCAAGATTGTCGAAAGATTTATTGAGAATTCATTGCATTTGAATAATAGGATATCGAATTACGCGGTAGTTGATTTATTTATGATAGTATAAGCTTGTTGTTCTGACGGAACAGTGTCTCAGAAATTCATAGGCAAATTTGATCAGCTGATGTTCAATTTGCCAATGATGCCGAGAATCAAATATAATCAAGAGTTATGCAAGTAGCAATTTATTCCCACAGAATTCTAAGCGAAACAGGTTGAGTGCGCAATAATAATTCGTAATTATTATAAAAGTGGCAATTAGTATGAGTACAATAACAGGCGTGGCTTTTTTTCTTCTAGAGACCGTGCGAAGAACGAGAATGTAAAAATGATACGCCTATTCGGGATACGTCGATGACGACAGGTTTTGTGCCAAATATATGTAATTAAGGGGGCTGCTCAGCTGTCGTGTAATAATGAGACTTTGCTGAAATTTATTGAGAATATTTGCGAACAGGTATTACGACTCCGTGCAATATTTCAAGTCATTCGTCTGCATGATTGTTGAGCAATGAATTATTGAAGTTAGAATCTTATACACGGGCGACAGCAAAATCTATGCGATAATGCTGATACGACTCTTGCAACATAATAAAAATGATGAAAATTGAATACAAATAGGCGGAAGAAATTCTTGACATATTTATGAATGATTTCAACGAAGAGTGAAGCATTTTGTCTGCCTCGTTATCGAGATATTTTCGAAACAAAACAGAAAATTGTAGCTGATTTGCGTAAAACGATCAAGCGCGCTACGACACGTGGCAACGTTGCTGTCAAATCGGCCATCTTGAATAGGCGCCACAATTTGAAACGCACAAAGTATTGCTTCCTCGTCATAAATTTCTTACCATGGTTTCCTAAAGATTATTATTATTCATAAAGAGTATATTTAAATATTTTTTATCACTATTCTTATTTTTGTTCCTTATGATAACGATAAAGTTATTTTTCATGTCTTTCTTCATGATCGATATTCTTTATCCATAACTCCTCGTGACAGAGGCTGCAATGCATGTGTTCTGACAAAACCTTCAAATCAATTATGCGTCGTCCCTCGACTGCGAATTCATTTTTCGGCTCAACTATTACTTTTTTCGCTGTTTTCCATTTTGTACTTGCTTCAACCGTAGATTATACTGTTTTTCACTTCGGATTTTTCCTTTTCATCTATTCATTTCCGTTGAACACAAAAGCTACATTCGCGAAGGAAGTTTGACAGATGAGCACTGAATTACGCGTTTGCCGCATTTCAACTTCGTTAATAACGTATTCGCGATGTCAACAAACAAAAAACAATTAATAACATTTCTAAACAGCGAATTATATGAATTCCACATATTTATTAGCTGAAATTTGTTTATTTTACGTAACCGAAGATTTGATCATTCGGGGTTGTCGCCGTTACAGGTACCCGTGCACCTGAGCACCCTCCTTAAGGATAACAATAGTGAATCACGAGAAGAAAAAGAGTGAGTTACGGGGAAAAATCTATTGGTGGCCAATCACTGTGCCCTTCGCGGTAATTAATTAAATCATGCAATAGACGAGACTTAATTAATTAATTACATTTTTTGGTGTTTCCAATACGCCCTCACCTAAAGCAGACACGCGATTAGTTTCTATGAAAAAAAAAAAATACTCGTACCAACGATTTTTTTTCCACACTGTCATGTACAAACAGCTCCGCAATATTTCGGCTGAGACTTTTACAGTATAGTGGTGCAGGAAGTTGACATTGCGAATAAAAATTGCTGCCTCGTGTCAGCAATCTTATGAGGTCAATTGAGCCAGAACTCGCCGTTCGCAGCTGCTCGTACGAGCATCATCTCAGCTCTGCGAGGGCTAAGAATGCGTAATTAAGCGGTTATACAGATGAGAAGATTTTCCACGATAGTCTTTCGAGGCTTCGCAGACGATACGCAGATCCATGTTCAAGGGCATCGAAAAATAAACCCTCGCTATGACGAGATGCAGTACAATTGAATTTGTAATAAATGCGATCAATTTATTTTAGAAAAAGATGAAAATATCAGTTGCATATCTTCCCAATCTTATGAAAATCTAATGCCTGCCTGTCCGAGGTTAGTTACATAATAATGAGAAGAAAATAAAATAATAAGTAAATAACACGAAAAGCCTGATATAAATCATTTCATTAAAATGATACCGGCAATAAAACTCGATCAATTTGCATATGACAAAATTGATAATGCATGCTGCATACGATAATAAAAATAATACAAAAATAAAATAGTTAGTAAATGACTTATGAATTATTAATCATGAAGGGCCCGACACAAAACATTTTATTAAAATGTTACCTGCAATAAAACTTGATCAATTTACTTGAGACAAAATTAAAATTGCACGCTGAATACGATAATAGTAATAATGATAATAATAATAGGAAAATAAAAATAATTAAAAAATAGACTTATGAATTATTAATCACGAAGAGCCCGATACAAATCATTTCATGAAAACATTACCTGAAATAAATCTCACCGTGGCATATACACAGTGTGCGTCGAACTCGAGTATTCAGCCAACACGTTTACTGTCACCGTTTATTAAGGATCGCGTGCAACAATGCGCGCCGTCAAAGAACATTGTTGCATGCACGACAAACGATCATACGTATTAGAGCATCCACGGTAGAATGCTCGTTTCTGCAGCCTATAACATTATATCGTCCCCGAGCAGTTCGAGGCATAAGCTCCTCAAGAAGCACGACTTTTTTTTGAGAAACCCTCCGACCGTATCATATCTCGAGCATTCGCGGTCGAGACGTTCATGCTCATAACTTTTTTACGATTGGACCAGGTACACACATATTTGTGTGTATGGCGTTTGTTAAGTTTTATACTGTATTTGAACCATGACAAAGCGCGACTTTCCAAATTTTTACTTCCTCGAAGTGAAGTGAAAGAAAAGAAGCTAATGATTATTTCAACAGTGCAATTTATCTCAATTGCAGCGCAGTTGAGATATAAGCGAAAATCTACGTTCACTCAAGTGGTCTGCGTAAGCTTGAAATGAAGAACGTATGATTTTTTTTTATTGTGTAGCTTTATAGCTTAGGGTTTAAAATTTAATTTGCTGCAAGGATTTTGTAAAAATTCGAAAAATATGACCGAGTTGGCGGATATTTAAAAAATGACTCGTTTTTTAGGGTAATTATGTACAGTGGTTTACCCCAGGGTAGTTATTTCTTAGGGTGATTCACAAAAGTGGCTCTGTTGATCTATACACGTTAATTCGTCGCGACCAAGGGACAACTATCGTGGAAAAAGGAATTGTACCAAATTGTCGGGAGCAGTGGACAATACGGTGGAATTTTTATTCGACACGCCTGCACGCGTATTTAATGTCATGATGTTCTCGCGGCAATTGACGAATTGTCCGGTTCTAATTTATTTAGAATTTTAATTTCATTCAACGCAAGGATTTAGCAGTTGCTCAAACTTTCAATAGCCCGAATTAACTTTCGTTCATTTTATTTACGCAACTTATTTTTTCTGTTTTTTTTTCGTTGCTGTCCTGATATATATCCACGCTCTTTCGTAAATTTATTAATATTTTTTTAAAGCCAAGAAAAAAGTATTTTTAACACCATTTTGCCAAATACTTAGGCGTGAATGAATTCTGAAAAAAAATAAAATAAATAGCTTAAAAGTATATATATATATATATATAATCTGTATTTAATAACATAAAGCAATAAAAAAATAATAAATAAATAAATGAAAAAATATTTTTTAAACAATATTGTGTCGTATTCAATGGTAATATTTTGTAATAATTATTTTCGTAGTGATATTTTGTAGTAATATTTACTCCAAGCTAAAAATGGTCAAGTAGGCGACAGCTACATTTTTTTGATGACTCGTTTTCCATTTCTCGCACGTTGGTCAATCTCACAAAGAGTTCTTTTTCCTTAAGTAGAAAAAAATCTTTAAGAAATCGATGCAATTAGACTATTGACGGATACAAATGCTCCATGTTTCTAGTACTTTTAGCTTGGACCATTGGTGAGCAGCCCACACCATCCGGATTCACGAGGCGAAAAACCGCCAAGCTATTATGTACGGTCTATGTGCGCGCGCACGCTGAGATGAAGTGCCTAAACAACACGAACCTTGGACGGCAATCAACGACTGAGTAACCCTAATAACTATACCGACAGCTGTCTCGGTGTTCACTGTGTGGCCGCAGCAATCACCGAAAGGCGAATCAAATATTTATTGTTCCTTGTGGTTTTCTTTTCGACGATACATCCGTTGTGTCTATCAATACAATCACTTCATTTCGTCCGCACGTACTTTTTTTTTTTTAATTTCCCAGTTGCACTTATCAATCAAGAGTATTTTCTGCGATTTTTATTAAATTTCTATTTCGATGCGTGCAATAAGTGCTTCTTTCTTTCAGCTCATCGTGTCTTACTGACAATGAGTGTCGCGTGCACTGTTTTAGGATTTTTTCAACTTCAATTTGCACCCTTTGAGCAACTAATTATTCAGCATTTTTTTCAATTGAAACATGATTTTTTTAGAACAATGTATTTTTTCAACAAATTGTTGCACTTTTATTTTTGCGCAGAAATTATAAAAATGTGTAGGCGCATACGCTACCTGCAAAAAGTTTTCGAACAAAAATTTAAAAAAGTTCCGAAACGATTTTTTATGCCATTTCGCCGATAGTTGACATAAATGAATTTAATAAACTGCATTTTGAAGGGGAGGAATTCACCGTCATTCCGTTTTTTTTTTATTTTGTACTATTTTTTTTACGACTAGTACACTTTTTCGAAAACGACCATTTTTCGCCTTTTTTTTGGTTCCTTTTCTGGTGGACTCCGTTTACAGACAAATTTTTTTATGCATTTCTTTGAATCATAAAGGGGGAAGCTCAAGCTTTAATTTTGTTTTTTCAAAGCTTGGTACCAATTTTTTTTTTAAAGATATTTTGATATTTTGAAAAAAGAGACAATTTGAAAGATAACGTGTAACGCGAAAACGACAAGGATTCAAGGAAAACCTCAAGATAGTAAAAAGTTGAATGAGTTTTCGGTGAGTTCGCAAGAATTTTTTCCGATTTTTTTTTTCGTAATTTTTTTCTCCACCTATTTTCGGTAAAAAATCAGATGATTTAATTACCGTAACTCGAGAAAAAAATGTCGAAGAAAAATCTCAAGTAATTCTATTGCGTTGAAAATAGAAAAATAAAAAAATTTCCTCTCTTGAAATTTCACCATAAACCCCCTAGTTCTCGAGTTACGGTAATTAAATCAACTGATTTTTTACCGAAAATAGGAGAAAAAAGAATTTCGATATAAAAATCTGAAAAAATTCTCGCGAACTCAACGAAAACCGATTCAACTTTTTACTATCTTGAGGTTTTCCTTGAATCCTTGTCATTTTCGCGTTACACGTTATTTTTCAAATTGTCCCTTTTTTTAAAATCAAAATTCCTTAAAAAAAAATTGTTCGAAGCTTTAAAAAAAAACAAAATTGAAGCTTGAGGTTCCCCCTTTATGATTCCGATCAAAGAAATGCATTAAAAAAATGTTGCCTTTAAACGGGGTCCGACAGAAAAGGACCAAAAAAAAGACGAAAAATTGTCGCTTTCGAAAAAGGGTACTAGTAAAAAAAAAAAGTAAAATGAAAAAAAAACGAAATGAAGGTGAATTCCTCCCCTTCAAAATGCCGTTTATTAAATTCATTCATGTCAACTATCGGCAAAATGGCATAAAAAATCGTTCCGGAACTTTAAAAAAATTTTATCCGGAAACTTTTCGCCAGTAGTGTATATTCGTAAATACATAAAATAAAAATTAATAGCGTTGCAGTAAAATAAAGATGGAAAAAATGCTATTAGCATTTTTATTGTCGTAACTTTTCAGCATCTACAGTTTTTTTTTCACCTTTTTAACGTTGCATTTTCCAACGAATATTTTATCGTACATATAGACTTTTATTCTTGCTCTAAAATCGAAAAAGAAATTGTGGCCAAACGTACGTATTCGTAAGTATATGTGATTATGGAAATATTTGAATTACAATTAATTAAGACGAGATAAAAAATAAACAGTGTTGCCGTGGGATGAAAATAAAAAATGCAGCAGTATAACGAATAAAGTTGCAGTAAAACGGGAAAATGTAATGCATATTATTAATACACTGAATTGATTGTTTTCATTAGATATATATATGCAATTAAAAAATAATAGAAAATCCATTGGCGTTGAGTTTCACGAACTTCCATTACATATATATAAAAATTCGAAAAACGATAAATTTATGAAAGTGGGTGAAATTTATAAATAAATGAGTTTCGGTTAACGGCACACTCAAATATCAACAAATGTAATTTATGCCAAGAACTGTGGCGCTAAGAGAAATACCCGCGAGAGATACAGAAGCAAGGAAGAGCCTGCCAAATGTTCCTAAAGAATCGCAGATGCGTGATTTCAGCACATACGCGTGTGCACCTACGTGAAGATGTATCATTTCAAAGCGTAGTATTTTTTTTTTCGACTCTCACCTTCCACACGTGGATGTTCTGACCTCAAAAAACACCTTGAGGAGGAGGAATACTGGCAGCTGATCCGAGAAGACGTATCTATAAATACGGCAGCGCTCGGAATGAATGATAATTGGATTGCTGGTATATCAGCAATCCTTTACAAGGATTATAATAAAATTATGAATCTAAGATGCAAAATAATGTCACAGTGTTTTATTATTTTTCAACTTTTCTCAATTGTTAATTGAAAAAATACTCCGACATTGCTATAGGACTTGGATGAGTTTATTATAAAATTGACTGATAGAATAGTGACGCCCACTTTTCAGCGTCTTCACAAAAATCTACAGATATTACACAAAGTGCAACTATTTCATGGCATTGAATATGTAATCAGACTTTTCGGGTGATAAAAAAGGTACATGGAAATAATGAGTTTGGGTTTGTTTGAGGTCAAATAATGAGTGCTCTCTTTCTCTCTCACTCTCCAACTCTCTAACTCTCCAACTTTCTCACTCTCTCACCCACTTTTCACATTCTCACTCTCGCGATCTCTCACACATATTCTCACATTCTCACTCTCTCACTATCCATCAAACCCAAACAAACAAGCCCAGCCTTAAACCCAAACAAGCCCAACCTTAAACCCAATCAAGCCCGACCTCAAAACCAATCAAACTTAAACTCAAACGAACCCAAACTTGAACCTAAGCTTAAACCCAAACAAACACAAACAAACTCCAACCCAAACCCACCAACATTGTAATGTACACACTAAAATTGAAACTTACAACTTGTAACCACAAATGACTCTACATGTAATGCAGCATTCTTCAACAAATCACCGGCATTTAGCATGTCGCAGCTCCCCCCACCCTGCTACAACACAGCGGCAGTGGAATGGGGGTAGCGTTAGTTTCGTGTGACATCTCGCTAAACCAGACCCCTTATATACATCTTGAAAAGCATTTTCAATGCTAAAAATTGTAGAATTCAAGGCTGAATAATTAAAGAACGAGAATGTTCTACCTTGTTTTTGCACAGGGAGAGAATTAAAAGGTAATTTTTGTCGTGAATTTCACGGTAAAAATTACCGTGATATATTTCAATGTGGTGACAAGTGAGAAAAGCATAATAATTCGTATGCGACAAGTTTTTTTTAACTCACGTTACAGAAAATCTCAAATACGTAGCTAAAATTTTACTTTACAAGAAGGGTAGCGCGCACGATAATTTTTACCGAGAGCACAATACATTTTCCTATAACACTCATTAAATTTTATAATAAATCTTAAAATAACTCTTATAAAGACGATACTTTTTTATAGACATTTTTGAAAGGCATAACATAATAAAATGCACAGTAAAATTTCGCTGATATTATATATTTTTTAAATTTAAGTTTTGCGTATTTTGTTACACATCAAAATTTACTGGAAAATCTGGTAAAATTTTCTATCTGAAGAAGAAATTTTATTTTATTTTCGTGAAAATCTGTGTTTTACTCAGTAATGATAAGCGAAGTTTCAGGGTTGTCATCTGGTTACCGTTACTGCACGGTAATTTTTAACATTTAATTCTCTCCGTGCAACGAATCGTGCATATATTTCTAAAAATTTATTGGGGAATCGTAGACTTCCAAGCCATGCTTTGTCGTTGTTTCAACTAATACTGACAGTTGAAAATTAAGGGCAATATCCACCCTTTTACAGCGTAGGAATAAAAATATGAAACGTTCATATTCCAATTATTAATATTATCATCAGTTTCAACGTTGTAGTTCTTACGTATTACACCTCCCAATTTAACCCCCTTCTATCGCTCCCTATCCGCACTTTACTAATCTAACCTAACTTCCGTTACGTCCACAGCCGTCCTAAGCTACACTCAATCCGAAGCCTGACCGTCCATCCACCAGAGTCAGTTATCAACGTACAGTACATACAGTATTAATATTTGAAATATGCTATGAAATTTAAAAATCTGCACAAATATTCTGTTTATTTTGATGAATTATTTCATAACGTGATATATATGTGCAAATACTTAATTACCCTATATCTATACATATAAAACAGTTGCTAACAGTGACTGACTGACTGACTGACATATAGACAACGCACAGCCTAAACCATTGAAGATAGAAACATGAAATTTGGAAGATTTGTTCTTTAGAAAGTGTAGATGTGCACTAAGGAAAGATTTTTCGAAAATCAACTCCGAAAGGGGTGTAATAGGATGTAAAAGTTTATATGGAAAATTGTATGTTTGAAAATAAAAATGACCTGGCCGGAATACATTGCGAGCAAGTACACTTTCACGTAATCTATCCCCAGCCAGAAGATTGACTTACCTGAAAAGTGAAGCCCGACTTTAAGAACTGTGTAAAGCTGCTTTGCTTTACCCCATTCAAGATATTTATACAGTAGAGCGTCGATTATCCGAACGTCAGTTATCCGAAACGTCAATTATTCGTGATTCGGCAGCAAAGAAACGAGCTTCCGTTGTAAAGCAGAAGAAAATCGTCGAATTTTTCAAAAATAAATAGATAATAACTTAAACATGTACGAATGTTGATTATTTTTAAATACATATTTAACTTCTTTCTATATAATTAAATGATACAATGATTATTTGCAATTCGGCAAAAATGTACTTGTATTATTAACATAATTAATGTTCATTGTATTTTTAAATATATATATGTTTTATCATAATGAAAGAATCAACGTTTTTTCCGCCCACAGAATATTGCTGGTTCGGTTATCCGAATTTTCGATTATCCGTAAGGCGCCCGGTCCCAATTGATTCGGATAATCGACGTGCTACTGTAATTAAATAGGATGGAACTAATACACCTGTTGAAATTCTATGTACCATTATAAGCATTTTTTCATCAATTATAATCTACGAGAATAAATATCATGAATTTTCATAAATAACTTATTTTTTAACCGTGAATGTCCCACGCATCGTCGCCTGAATTACCTAAAGCTCATGACCACACCAAATAACATCTTATATTTATTATCCAGACCTCCGTTGCGTATGAGCGGTAAAATAACTTTTTCGACAATAAACAAAGATGACGTGTATATCACATATAGTTTTACAATATATAAACGCACTGTATGGCTCCGTATACTCTTTCTTTCTCTCTCTCTCTCTCTCTCTCTCTCTCTCTCTCTCTCTCTCTCTCTCTCTCTCCCCCTCTCCCTCTCTCTCTCTCCCCCTCTCTTGCTATTCGATGATAATACGTTAGACCGCGATTACGGAATAAGCCGGGAATAGGCGTATATATATATATATGAGGGAGCGCAGGTCTCGTAATATCGGTGGTTAAGAAAATAAATCAATGCTTCATCGCCGACAAACCAGAAGCCGCACAGGATCGCGTATGGTGACCGGATGAATTTCCGGTAGCGTGCGCACACGGATGGCGAAGTGGAATATATTCGGTC
Organism: Ophion ventricosus; assembly: GCA_963932345.1. Classification (NCBI taxonomy): domain Eukaryota; kingdom Metazoa; phylum Arthropoda; class Insecta; order Hymenoptera; family Ichneumonidae; genus Ophion; species Ophion ventricosus. The sequence continues at coordinate 11,428,357 of OZ010713.1, forward strand.
GTAAATGTCCCGGCGATTCAAAGTTCATCAATTTTACGCGGTAAATGTTTTGCAACAATAGAGCAGGTTCAATTGCTCGACGTTGTAAATATCTCGTCGAGTAATTGAACGGGAACTCGAGCTCGCGGGAATTTCGCGCGATGCAAATTCCGAAATCTCCCAACGCGCCTCGCGAGCAATTTCGAATATATCGGGGTATAGTTGCTGTACAATGAGGCCGGAAAATTTGCGCGGTTCTTGCTTCAGGCTGATCGTAAATGTCTGTGAATGAAAAAGTATCTGATTTTTTTGTCATCAGTTCCATGAGTAGGGAAAGGTGGGGCTCGGTGTATCACTTTTTTTCTATTGAATTTTTACTCTTACCAAAGTAGTCCGATTAGAAAAAAACGCTCATGGCCGATTTTATAGAACTTTGGGCGTACAATAAAGCTACCATATTTTTTGCAAGATTAAAAATCTTAAAATAATGGGTTCGAAAAAAATTTGCGTATTGGCTCAGTGTGCCCCACGGGTGGGGTACAATGTGTCAGATAAGTGGGTACACTGTGTCAAGTGCTGCGAAACGCAGGGTACAACGTGCTGGTTGAAACTCTTATATTTTCCTAACACGGATAACAGATTTTCATACAAACCGATAATTTCACAACGGGTATTATTTGCCAATAACATTGGGGGTCGACTCATTGTGCTCAACAACTCGATGGAACATTGTGCTCCACACAATTGCCCTACAATATTCGACGTTTTCCCGGCAAGCGATTTTTTTTTCGAGGCTCAAATTAATTTTGTAATTTTAATAATTCTTCGTGAGCTGCTATTGACTTTTTTTTTAGGCCAGCCTAAACTTAATATAAATCACGGGCCAACACAACAAATTTCGGATTTTGCAAGGTACAAAACTCCGAGAAATCGCATGTGGTTGACAGTTGCCCGTGACACATTGCGCTTCTTCGGAGCGTCGCTACTTCTTTGTTTCCTCATTGGGAGTCGACTCATTTTGCCCCACCACTCGGTGACACATTGTACTAGTAAAAGATTTGATTATTGATGAAAATAACTATTAATTAAACTACGAATGGAAACATACGAGCCACTGAGTGCATCATAAATAATAAAACTATCGATAAGGACCTAAAACCGCAGCCGCTACAGAAAGTTCCGTTATATTTTACGTTTTCCCGGCGAGCGAAATATTTTTTTCCAAGCCGCAAATCAATTTTTAATTTTCAATAATCCTTTGTGAGGTGCTATCGACTTTCTTTTAGGCTTGATGAAACCTAATATAATTCGCGGCCCAACACATAAAATGTCGGAATTTACGAGCTACAAACCTCCGAGAAACCGCGCGTGCCTTACTGTGCCCCGTGACACATCGTGCCCCATTCTCCCTTACGACTGTTTTTTAATTATGGCTTCCTCATTGAGGATGCTTTATATTGGAATTTTTTTTCTTAACATCCCATGTGGTCAGCATTGGGAATGAAATAAAATGAATGAGGAAGCAAGGTTCTAACTTGCACAATTGTATTTTGCATAATAGGACTTATAGATATCTTTCATATGAAATGATCTCTCCCCCATCCTCCGTTTTCAATTTCAAATTATTCAATAAATTCAAATGCACTTGGAATCGAAACTTTTTCTTGATTCCCGCTCAATTGAGTAGCCATATTTTTTCTTTAATCCTCCACCCATGAGTACAAAATTATACAGGCTTTGAGCAAGTTCTACAACGTTTAATCGAAAATTCAAACCACCTTAAAACCTGAACCCTTTCACACATAAACTTTTTCTGAATGTGAGATTTTTTGACGTTTCGAAACATTCCGAAGATATTATCCATTGAAGTCTCGACGAAAAACATGTTTGACAAAAAATTCCTCTACGACGAAGCAGAAACATTTCAATTCTGTTTGAATTAATACACGAATGCAAGCTTCCGGTGGTGGTGTGGTAGTAGAAGATTTTTACGAGAGCCTGGCCAGCATTTTTACGATGCCAAACAAACGAAACTGTCATAACATTTGTTTCTTTTTTTTTAATGCAACTCAAAGAACAAACGCTGCATTGTCGCTACCGTTTATTATACCTGTTTAAATGGCGTTCGAAAGATTCCACGATCGAGCAGGACTATAAGGCCATTGAACTTTCACTTCCTCGCAGCGTGCGTTACTGTGAAGCATTCATCATTCACTTGCACCGCACTCTTTCCCCTCCCATAATACGCGCATTGTCTGTCCCTTCGTCGCTGCATTTGCTCCATTCAAGCATTCCTCGACTATCAAAAGACCTCCACCTCCACATCTCACCGATGATCAAACAAAACCAAACGACAAATTCTGATCACTCTCATACCTCCTATCGATTCCACTATTGGACGAAACAAAAAAAAAAAAGCTCATTGCATCGCTTGTCCATAAGAAGACCAAAATATACTTGTCATCAGATTTTTTTATTTTCTTACCATAAAATGGGTCGATACCATTCGTTTATTCTTATTTTTCGCTCGAAAAGCAAAAAAAAAAAAAAACGGAATGTAAATTATTCAGCTGAAGTGTCGAGGGCCTTTATAATTGCGCATGAAAAATAGTGGATCGAAAAAATTGCTGACCCGTTCCACTCGAGGAACGGATCGGTGAACAATAAATATGTCGCACACAAACGTGATTATAATCACGAAAGTCCCGCTTCGGAGCTTGTATTGACGCTTAGAGAAAAAAAAAAGTTAAAAAAAACGCTATGGCTTTCAAACGCAAAAGTCAACTCGGCTTTATCGGAGCGTTACGTCACTGCGTTCACTAAACATACACACATGTAAGCGGGACAATGTGCACGGTATGCATTTTCTCGCATCCTCTTGGATGCGGATTGGTGCGGAACAAACGATCCCATGCGCGAGTTAACATAACGACACCCAAATCGGATGAAGCAAAAAGAGAAAAGAGATTTTGTACCTTAGAATCACAACGGCATAATTGTCAAATTAAAATTTGACGTAGAAAAAGCAAAATCGGTTATGCCAACGAACTCTGCGGTCACCGACCTACAATCAAATTTTCGGTTGATCCTCAAAGAATGTTCCGTTCCTCCAATAGTTATTTATTTCCAGGACCAAAATCGAAGTGGGATGAACGAAGAATAAATGAGATTGTTAAAGATTTTGTTGCAGGGCAATGACCTCAGGTTTCGTGACTGCAATTTTTTTTTTCTTTCGATGTACAAGAGCTAATGAAGTATGTATCTTTTAGATTTACTCCGGCTGCCATCGTTCGAGAAATAAAAATACTTGCTTAAAGTTCGTTTAACGAGTTTTGAGTTAGTTAAATAAAATTTCGTGGCGAATGTTTGCGCGCCGTTTTGTGAAAAGTATACATTGAATTTTTCGAAGTGAACACAGCGAATTCGAATTTGTTCGCAGGGCGATGTCCTGCTTGTGCAAGAATTTTTTTTTTGGAATACCCAGATCCTACCACATTTCTAAAGGGATTTGAAAGGGACACCGCACGTAGAGAGTCCACATTGGAATCCAAGTGGATTCCGCGCTTTTCACCGATCGACGTCGTTTGAGAATGTTTTATTTGAAATTCTCAACCGAAATTTTTTGGATCGCCCCAAAAAAAAGATCCTTTCGTGATCCGATGCGCAAATTTGTTGGGTAGTTCGATGATGCACCTACATCTCCATAGAGATTCGTTGGGGACACCGCGCATAGAGAATCCTCATTGGGATTCGCAATTGGATTCTGCATAGTTCCCCGATGAGCGCCGTTTGAAAATTCTTACCACGCTCGAATCGACAATACGTGAAAAGTCACGAGAAAAAACTCGGCGTGTTGAAACACAACCTGCATAACAAACAAACGATAATTACAGTGGATTTTCAGCTATGTGATTCAAATCGATTTTTCAGATATACTTTCTTAAGGGGAAAAAACCCTTTACAGTGTTCAAAAAATCGATTTTTTTTTCACATATTTCATAATTATAATATATTGAGAGTGTACTGGAAAGTCGAAAAATCGAAATATGAAATATTTACGAAGTTAAAGCACATAGTCGAGAGCTCGCCAGTACCGCATGCTGTGAACTAGGGAAACTTTAAATGCGATTATCTCGAAACTGCATTTCATAAAACTGCTCATGTTATAGCCCAAAAAGTGATTGATCGGATGGATATACCTCAAGTTTTAAGGTTATCGCGTAAATAAATTACGTTTTTGGGGTAAAAATCGTCGAGAAAATGGTCAAAAAGATGAAAATTTGATTAAAAAGCCTACTTAATTTTCAATTTTATACTTTTCTATATTTTTATAGGTATATCCTTCCCCTACACATATCAATTGTCGAAAAATGCTTTCGATTTCTCTTTCAGATCAATAACGCAAAAGACGCCTAAAGGAATACATTATAACGCCGCCATTTTGTTCTGTAAAAAAAAAATTACACTTGAAAGTTGTAATAAGATAATGTCAAAATTTAAAAATGATGCGACTATTTTATCACCTTTAAAAAAAATCCTGAAAAATGACTCATTTTCGGGCATCTAAAGGGTTTTCCTCCCTCAAGCGATTTGTACTTTCTGAAGATAAGTTTTATACTTTTTTAAGATCCATTCATTTTGGGTATCTATATACTTTTTTGTTGGGAAATTCAACGTACAGAAAGCGTATGTGATCCATCAAGAATCGTATCGAATTCCGTTCAATAATATGGGAACCCTTTAGGATTCAAATTGGATTCGTACGTTGGATTCCAATGCGCAATCCCGGTTAGCTTCCAAAGTATAAGCGCGACGTTTTAGCATAGGGCTCCAATGCGAATACTCATTGGATCCTCATTAGACAAATATGGGAATCCAATTGGATCCCTACGACAATTTCTGCACGTGTCGTATCAGTTTGAAAAAGTTCTCGGGCATTTTTGAAGGCTCAAGCAGGCGAGCCCTCTATTCTCACGACGAACAACGAGTGATTGGCTTCACGTCCCGTGCACATTGCGAATAAAAAATGCGAAACAAAAGTACAAAGGGAAGTCCTGACTCGCTGTATCGTAAAGTAAAAAAAAAAAAAAAAAAAAAGGCGTTCGTGCTAACTCAGCGAGACCAAAATGCCCAACGGGGCAAATAAGGAATCGGATTTCCGCTACAAACGTACAATGTGACTGCTGTATTTTGATCCGTTCTATTCGGAGAACAGTGTATTGATTCGAGGCGGAATTCTCTTAGCCGTGCCGATAAACTGTCAAACTGATATTGAAGTTGTTGGGGTATACGATTTCCTCGTATGATAAACGACCCCGGCCGGATAACGCTTAATGTAACAAACTAATATCGAGGCCGATTATTTTGATTTCTTGCTGGATATCTTATCAATAATACGGGAAATCGCGTTACGTTTTTATTTATTTTTTACCGTCGAGGCAGTCCGTCACCTCTGTTAAGGTGGTAAGTACATGTAAACGACGAAAAAGTAGCTAATTTTGAGATTTTTTTATTTTTAAAGTGACAAAACGTCTTACATTTATGGAACTTTAGGTACAATTTATTACATAATTAAAATGTTAAAATTAATTGTTTTATTTAAAAATATTGCAAAATGACTAGGTTATGGCGTGGTCTTACAGGATGGTTTTTACGGCAGTCCGTTTGTGAGAAACCTAACGACTTCAATATTGAGCTGAAAAATATGAGCCAAGAATTCTTAGTATTTTAACATCCAAATGCTGAACGTATACCTAAAACACATTTGAAAAGTTGATTTTTTTTCTTAATCAAACGCCTCAGACAAAAAATTGAAATTTTACACAAAACTATCGTTCTTTTTTGGAATAAAAAAGTGATTTTCATGAACAAGTAGGTAAAAGTTCAAGGTAATATTGTTATTGAGATGTGTGTACACTTTTAGCCCGATCGGTGAACTCGTTTTAAAGTTATGTTTCCCCCAAACTTAACTCTTCGTTGTCACTGTGGGTCTTAACGATCCAGTGTTGAAATTTAGCACTAAATCCTTATTTGGCCTACGATGAGAATTTTTCTTTTCCATGTTGCCATCTGATGTTTGTTATAATAATTTTTGGCACATATTATGCAATATTTAACGTATGTGTATGAATTTTTTTCATGGTCATCCGCCTGCTAGGTTTCGTGGACCAACAGTTTGAAAGTGGACTTGGTCAATTTGACCAAGTGTGAAAAGCATTGGGTTGAAATAAGTAGTTTTGAGAAGAAAAAAACGTGTATTAACTTTCGAACTACGAAAACTCAATAATTTCAGTGATTTGCCGGCTAATCAGCGATTCCAGACCTGATTCTTGAGATGTTTAACTAACATTTTACGTAAAAAAAAAATAAATCGATTTTTTGATGCCGCTACATGTACCCCGTGTAAAAACGTGCCGTTAAGGGGGGCTTTAACCGAACGTTTTTCGAGTTTAAAAATTCGATCGAATATTAAGAAATTTATTTTAATTATCATTGTTCTACTTTTCTATGTCCTCCAATTGAAAAAATTAAATCAAGTCTTGCTTGTCCATGCAGATGGTTCACGATGAAATACCTCAGGGTACAAAAAAAAAGAACAAAAAAGAAACTATCCACACCAAACTTTGAGCCACGCTTTATAGCCAGTACAGTCTCAGTCGAAAGTACCTAACACTAAAATCGGCAAAACTCAAAGCAGCTCTTCGCGAATCAACGAATTGTATTTTCTGTAAATACGTGTATTCTTTGGTCTCTTCTATCTTAGGGCCAAAAATTTAGCCGCAAGAACGTTCTCGTTTTAATTAAGGTTCTTCACGTACGGAAATGTGAACGAATACGCAAGCGAATGATTCGGGTAGCAACAGGTACCTCGGAAGAGTGAGAATCGTTCAATGCACTTGCACCGAAACTACGCTTGCATGCGGCTAAGTTGGGCGTGAACCGTTTATACGATGTCTACAAAGTGCCGTAGACATCGTTGTCGATCGTACACCTAATTTGCTATAAATGCCCTGTTTATACCGGTCGTTATCTACCGCGGCAGTTTTGTAACTCTCTCTCTCTCTCTCTCTGTCTTTGACTCTTTTTTTTACGTTTGCCTATTTCGCGTTCTGTCAAATGAATAGGAACGCACATAGTCCAAAGAACAATAAATTAAAGTGTAGAAACTGTTAGCCCGTGAACTCTCCCGGAGCTTTCAGAATCAGCGACGAGAGTGAAAAAAAAAGTTCTTGGGGCCAACGCAATATTACCTCTCTCTCTCTCTCTGTCTCTCTCTCTCTCTCTCTCTCTCTCTCTCTCTCTCTCTCTCTCTCTCTCTCTCTCTCTCTCTCTCTCTCTCTCTCTCTCTCTCTCTCTCCTCTGTGTGTAACTGTGCCATGTAACTGTCGCGTCTTTACGCTTATTGATAAGCCGTTTTTATCTAACTATTCTCGTGGGTTCATTCAATCCACACACGCAATCGTACAAGTACATACATATACACGAGATTTTTATAAAACCTAATTATTACTTTTATATTATCATTGCAATAGAACTTATTTGTCGTCATCATAATTTATTTAGATCCAGATTTTTGGTCCAAATTTACGTATGTGTGAAGAAATTTGTCATAATATTTGCGAATAAGCACATTATTACATTCAATCAAACACCATTAATTGAACGGACGAGTGAAATATTTTTCTCAAATATATTTTATCACAGTCGATTATCGTTGTCCTATATATGTTTTTTTTTTCCTTCATCAACAAACGAAAAACATAGATAAGATTGTATATGTCTCGTGGGAGGCTGAACTCATCTTGAAATAAACGTTCATTCCAACTGTACAATGACTTTACACGTTGAAACTATTTTCGGCGCTTTTCGCACTAAGAATAAAGTATTCGTTATTTTTAGCGAAAGTAGAGCAGTTACGGGAATAGATTTTTTTTTTTTGCAAGAGAATTCTCAAGTCGGGACATTTAGTTGATTCCGTTTCAATGGCAATGTGTAAATAATTGTTTTTTTGCCGACACGTAAAAAATGTCGTTTAGTTTGACGTATGTGCAGTTCAACGTTCCGAAACGAATTTGACAGTGTCTTTTTTAATTTCTTTTTTTTTCCTTTCGAGTACTCTTCATGCTGGACTGCTTGCTCACAATACCTAAAAAATCAGCAAAGAAAAACTACCGGCCGACAGGTCCGGAAGATCGATTTTCATTTTTTCCCCCGTTTTAAGGCTAAATCTCGTATCGCAATTACATTTTTTTTCTGCACGAAGTAGCGTTTCTCCGAGCGCAAAGGTACAGAGTTTTGCCGCATGGTACGGGCTATATATACATGTCGTACACCCAATAGGTCACAATGGTGTTAATACCACGCTAACGTATTTGTACATCTTCGTCGGGGGATTGGTGAAGTCCTCGTCGATGTGCGCTCATTACACAATTATTCGTGACTTTTGTGTTCACGGGCTTAACTAGTCTTCAAATGATGCTGCTGACCCTGGCTCTCGTGGCAATTATTACGTAAAATTTAACCATGCTAAATATATACATTCGCGTGTATCGATCACCGTATCGTCTACAACGCCACTGATTCATGAGGGGGTCGTGCAATCGTTGCATAATATTTCTCTGTATGCAAAGAGCAATTTCATTATTACATGGCAATTTATATATATATATATATATATATATATATATAATGACTAACAACCCCACAATATCTCATACATGATATATATTTACATATATCTGTGGAGGAAGGACATTTCAGACGTTGAAGTTTGTATCGTTAGAATGCAGAGATCTTTTCGTTTATTTTTTTATTTCCTTATTTTTATGAATATCCGTACCTATTTTTTTTGCAACTTAAGATCGTAAATCTGTAATAAGAATACGTGAAAACGTTTGAGCGATTGTCACAGCCAAAAAAAATGTGAACAATTAGAAAGAATAAATTATCCTTGCATTTCAACGATGCAAATTTATAACATTTATGGACATTTAAATCTCCTGAAATCTACGCAAAGTCCCCTTTTTCAAACCCTCAATTTTGATTAAGAAAATATTAATCAAATTATTAATTGAAAAAATTCAATTACTATTGCTTATTTGTATAAATTTATTTTGCAATTTTGATTAATTAAAAAAATAAAAATATACAAACAACCGAAAATCACATTGAATTTTAATTATAAATTTCAAATTGAAATTCATCTATTAAAATGATTCATGAAATAATTAAGTTTGTTGAAAATTGATTATTTTCTAACGGATCGTAAGTTTTGGGGACACGATGGACCGTACAATAATCTTCATATATAGATATCTACGGGTTATTCCGAAGCCATTGGGGTTTTGCATAATAATGATAATGGGGACAATTGGCTATTATGAGGACAGTTCTCTTAGTCGCATGCCTTTTAAATGTATATATATATATATGTCTGTGTGTGTGTTTTTGTACATATAAATATATACACACATACCCCCACACTCACATATGCCCCATACTCCCTTTCTCTTGCTGCATACAGGTACTTTTTTCCCCAAGGTGAAGGCATCACTTTTAAAAATCTTCCTAAGAGTGAATTGTCTGGAAAAAAATCCTTCCGCAATTTGAGAATTTCTGAGCCGCTCCTGTATAAATAGTGTTATACGTTTGGACTTGTAGCTCTATTGGGAAGTGCAGCCGAGATCATGAAGTTGCCACGTGACACAAAAAATCTTTACGGAACGGTGATGGAATAGCATGCACATATATTGGCGGAAACCTTGAAAATTAATATTGAACGCTACCAAATCCCTTCATAACTGATATCAATCGTCGTAAAAATCCTTAACGAGTCTTCGATAACTCAGGAACGCATCGATCGATTTCACTGATTTTTTTTTTCATGGAATAATGATTCATGATGCTTAAACTTAGTTTAATGTTAATGCCATCAGTATTCTCTCAAACAAGATCCGGTATTTCAGCGAGCGCTATTTTTTTTTTGTCGCTTTATTGATACTAGTTATCAATGAGTTTCGCACCGTCCGTTCGCAGGGTCATCACTTCGAGCTTCTTCTGTAGGTAGACCCAAACCGAGGTTAGTGGATCCTTTGAAAGTGATTATTCCGATATTTTTCGGTTTTTCGACTATTTTCATACTTTGCATGACTAGAATGACCTTGTGTTGTAGGTCGCTGGATTCGTCTTAAAATCGGTAATAATGTCATCGAAAAAAAAATACATGGTTCCATTTAAAAAAGCGGAGTTGACCTTGACTTAGCTTCAGCGCCTCCACCGATAAAAAAAATAGGGTGGTCCAGTATGACGGCCTTCTCGAACACTGAAACTTTTGTCTGAAACATTTTTGGATATGATCAATAGTTTGAGTGCTATTGCTCTGTAACACTTTATATGCCTCACCCTGTATATATATATATATATATATATACGGCGCGTTCTATCCTCGCAAAACTCGCGTGTGGAAATACACCCGTTTCTCGTATCGATGGATCAGGATTTAATGAAAAAATTCGCAGAACCGGTCCGCGAGGGGCACCGTGTTCGTAGGCAATTAATGGTAGTGCTAGTTCATCTATTTCTAACTCCTTGAATGTATATATATATACACACATACATATATGTAGTAAATATTTCGAAAATAGGCCTTGGCGAAAAAAGCATTCGAAAAAATATTCTCTCGTGCCAAATATTCCAGGGCCATTTACAGCTATGAATAATGTTAACGAAATTTCCTATTTTTTTTGTAGTTTTTTTGGGAAAAAAATTCACTACTTGGAGCATAAAAGCATATTATGAAAAATGTTACCGAAATTGACTATTTTTTCTAGTTTTTCGATAAACATTCACTACTTCAAGCATAAACGCATGAATATATTACCTACATACCTTATTATCCCGAATTAAATAAATTCCTATTTAAATGCTACCAACATTCCTTATTTGTGTTAGTTCTTCGGGAAAAAAATTTACTCTGTCGAATATAAAAACATATGAATAATGTTACCGAAATTCCTTATTTTTGATAGTTTTTCGAGCAAAAATGCATTAGTCCAAGCATAAACGCATATTATGAATACGGTAAAAACCGGTTATAACGACAATGACGGGACCCTGCTGTACCGACGTGATAATCGATCGCCGTTATAAGCGATATATGGACAGGTTATAACGACATTGAACGAACCATGCAGTAGCGACGTTATAGCCGATTCACCGTTGAAAACAATGTCGTTATAAGCGGTTTCGACTGTATGATACCTGCATTCCTTATTTTCTGTACTCAAGGCCTTAGGCCACTCTAGGATTTTACAAAAATCGATTTTTTTTTTGTTAATAATGTACCTTAGTACCTATAAAATTATATTCCAAAAGATTATGGGTTTGAAAAATCCCTAAGTACTCGATTTTCGAATTCTAGGACAACCCCTCTTGATTCATGTCGTGACTTTCTACTAAGTTTAAACGCGTTTATCTTAAAACTACATTTTTCAAGTGAGCCGGACTCAAACTCAAACAAATTTCAACCGATTCACTTGAAATTTTAACTGTATATTTAGAATTACATTTTCTGAGGCACTACGTAGGACTTTTTTTTTAATTATATTGCATAGTTCCTTTATTATAAATAATTTTCTGACGATGCTCTCATGACATTTTATACTTTTTGTTTTAGAAATGCGCCATTTTGACAATAAACAATATATCAAAAAAATCCTACGTACTTCTTTAGCTTTTCTTATTTATAATCGAATAAACTTTAGTGTCGCGTCATAACTCAAAAATTATAGGAGCTGTTGGTCCGGCCGTTGACCTTCCAGAAATAAAGGCGTCATCGAAAAAATGCTGCACAGTCGCCATTTTGACATGTATAGCTGTGAAAAAATAATTTTGTATAATCAATTACGTATATAATAAAACCCCTATTTCGTAATTCCAATTTATTTTATGGTTTCGCTGAAAAAAAATCACAAAATATGCCCTTTTTGCCTCTAGAGTAGCCTAAGGCCTTCAATAATACCCTATTTGAATATTTATACCCTATTTGATACCCTATTTGATAATAGTACCTTATAATAATACCCTATTTGAATATTACATAGATTCCCTATTTTTGGTAGTTTTTCGGGGAAAAAAATGTACTACTTCGTCCATAAAAGCATATTATGAATAATTTTACCGAAATTCCCTATTTTTAAAATAGTTTTTCGGGGAAAAAATTCACTACTCCAAGCATAAACGCAAATTATGAATATGTTATCTACATTCTTTATTTTCCCTACTGAAATTCCTATTTAAATGTTACCCAAATTCCCTATTTTCCATAATTAACCCTAGAACGGTAACCTGGGGTGAAAAACCACCCCAGGCGAGTTTAAATCTCGCGCCCTTTCTCCCTTCCTCACGTTTACGACTGACTTCTTTTAAATTCCCAGACACTAGTACCTCGTGACTTCTTTTAAATTCCCAGACTTCGATTCCCGGAATAAATAGACTTTTTCGAAAATCGAGTAAAACTAACCATCCTGTCTCAAAACTGTATATTTTCACTTTATAATGCCGTTGGATTTATTCAATTTCGTTAAAAATCAACGGAGATATTGCAAATTCAATCAAAAAAGTCATTTTTACGAATTTTTCATGTTTTTCACCCTTTTACCTCATTTTTTACTAACTTTTCCTACTTCAAGCGAAATCGCCGTAGGCCTACGTGATTTTGCATTAAAAAACGAAAAGAATGAGCCCAAGTTGAACCCTTTTCGTGAAATTTTACCGGAGATATGAATTTTTCAAAATTGGGGTGGTTTATCACCCCAGGTTACCATAATAGGTAAAAAAAAATAAGGTTACCATTCTAGGATTAAATCCCTATTTAAATGTTACCTAATTTCCCTATTTTTGGTAGTTTTTTTCGAGGAACAAAACAAAATCGCCACACGGAGAGAATTAAAAAGTAATTTTTGTCGTAAATTTCACGGTAAAAATTACCGTGATATATTTCAATGTGGTGACAAGTGAGAAAAGCATAATAATTCGTATGCGACAAGTTTTTTTTTTTAACACACGTTACAGAAAATTTCAAATACGTAGGTAAAATTTTACTATACAAGAAGGGTAGCGCGCACGATAATTTTTACCGAGAGCACAATACATTTTCCCATAACACTCATTAAATTTTATAATAAATCTTAAAATAATTGTTATAAAGACGATACTTTTTTATAGACATTTCTGAAAGGCATAAAATAATAAAATGCACAGTAAAATTTCGCTGATATTATATATTTTTTAAATTTAAGTTTTGCGTATTTTGTTACACATGAAAATTTACTAGAAAATCTGGTAAAACTTTCTATCTGAAGAAGAAATTTTATTTTATTTTCGTGAAAATTTGTGTGTTTTACTCAGTAATAATAAGCGAAGTTTCAGGATTGTCATCCGGTTACCGTTACTGCACGGTAATTTTTAACATTTAATTCTCTCCGTGTACGCTCGAAATCATGCTTCTCCTTCACAATCGTGCATCATTACGATATTCCTCGACGTTCTGGCACGGAAGAAAGCCATTCTCGAGCGCTTTTCGAAAGAGGGTATTTTTTTTAAATATTCACTGGACACAATTATCCTAGAGGAAAGACTTTACGTACATATATAGTTTATTAACGTGTAGTTCTTGAGTCACTGTGTACACACAGGGCATATAAATATGCGCGTATATGTACAATGACTCATGTACAACACGTTGACAGGCTATATATAGACCGCGTGCGGAGAAGGGCCTACCGATAAGAGGTGTATCGACTGTAATATCACGAGGACAGCGACCCTTAGACTCCGCTCCCTTATAACTGCCTGACGAGAAAATGAATCGATACTCGCGTCAACGCATATATTTGTACGGTCATGTGCGAGAACACGTTGCGGGGGAGCTACCTACAACGAACAAATATAGCCGCTTCGTTAATAATATCCAAATTATACCCATCCGTAAAAAACGGCCCTGCTAAAACACATCCAAACGTACAAACGATAAGGCGCCAATCACCCCGGGCTACACTTTTCTCGATCGATATCGCGGCAACGACGAACAAAAAATAAATCAAATTTAAAAAAAAAGCTGAAAATGATTGAGATGAAAAGAAGGGAAAAAAAAAATGTGGTAATTTCGATTTTATCGCATCGCGAGCCGAAAGTTTTGAAGCGCCTCGCGCTCTTCTTCTCTCGCGCGCTTGTCTCATCATTCGCAACACTCGGCCACGTGGTGAAAAATACTTTCGGCAACACGTGGTCTCGCATGCACGCATAAAAGCAAACGACACGCGTACGTGAATGCGATAAGTGTTTTAAACGTAATAACGTTTTATGTTTGCTCGAAAGTAAAAAAAAAAAAAAAAAAAAACAGGACTTTGCTAGCGGTACTTATTAATCGCACTTTTTAAACGTTCACCTACTCGAACGGATAGTTTTATCGGAAAACACGACTCTCGCGTTGTGCTAAAAAGAACGATATGTAATATATGGACACACGCGTGTATATACGTCAATTCGTCCAAATTAAAAATACGATAAAGAACATTGCTGTTGCTTCGATCGTTGTTCTTACGCGAACTTGTCGTGGTATTTTTTTCTTTTCTTTATTGCTGCATGACGAAAATATTTTTATAACACCAATAACGCAACGACAATGTATTCCCGCAATAAAAAATTCTAAAGAATAGCGAAAACAATCATAGACGTGACAATTACCAATCAGCTGCAAACAACGAAGACTTTTCTCCTCGATTATCACTAGACACGATTCTTTTTCGTCACATTTTTCATTGTCACTGCAATATATACGTATATTTTTTTATTTTGATCTTTCAATAGCACGTGGAAAATATTCCAAAACGGTTCATCGCTCGATCCCAATAACGCAGATTCCGTTATATTTCCCTCGCGCCTCACCGTAAATTCATCTCAAACCTCGATAGGCCGAATTAATTTTTTTTTTTTTTTTATTCCCCACGTTTCGAAGTCAACGAGCCAAACGTATTGTCAAATTTTCAATGGAGCTACGTTACATTTGGAGCACCTGTTGCACTCGCCAGCGATGCAAACTATTGTTATTATTATGCTTCGATCACGTTGTACTTGATTTTATCGCGTTCGCGTACACGTGACACGCACCGTAAACAATATTTATGAAAAAAAAAAAAAAGAAAAAAAAACAGGAATTGTTACGAAGTAACAATAATAATAATTGCAACAAAAGCACAACGAAATAAAAAATAAATAAATAAAAAAAACTTTGTCGCGAGCGTCGCTTGTGCGTGACGCACGTAACTGAAGAGCCTTCAGAGTACGAGAGCAACCGGTCGACGAGCCGTAAAAGACTGGCCTGTAAAGCTGCACTGAGAACCTCGGCTATGATGAGGGAGCTTAGTCGTTTATGCCTCCCGAACGATAGACACACGTACACGCGAGCGCCTACGTCCGTGTAGCCGTAATATATATATATATATATATATATATATATTACGTATTGTACATAGATATGTACTATTTATTTATGTCAACGATGGAACAGCTGATTGCCACTGTCATTCTTCGGTTATTTCCTTCAACTGCACTATACATGTGTGTTATATATATATATATATATAATGCGTGAATAGATATCTTTTTTTAGTCTATTTCATTTCCTTAGCTCCAACGGGTTAGCCTTGCGGGTTTTTACGTATTGCCTGTTACCAATTGAAGCCTTTCGTATCACTCCCTACCCGCGCTTCGCTAATCTAACCTAACTTTCGCTTCGTCTACAGCCGTCTTAAGGGGGGGGAAAAACCCTTTACAATATTTGAAAAATCGATTTTTTCACATATTTCGAAAGTATAATATATTGAGAGTTTACTGAAAAAAATGAAATATTTACAAAGTTATAGCAAATGGTCGATAGCGCGCGGGGACCGGCGCGCTATGCACTAGGGAAAACTTTGAGGTTGCTCATCTATCGCGTAATAATGAGACTATGCTGAAATTAATTGAGAATATTTGCGAACAGGTATTACGACTCCGTGCAATGCTTCAAGTCAATTCGTCTGCATGATTGTTGAGCAATTGAAAATTGTAGCTGATTTGCGTAAAACGATAAAGTACGCTACGACACATGGCAACGTTGCTGTCAAATCGGCCATCTTGAATAGGCGCCACAATTTGAAACGCACAAAGTATTGCGTCCTCGTTATAAATTTCTTATCACGGTTTCATAGAGATTATTATTATTCATAAAGAACATATTTGAATATTTTTTATCACTATTGTTATTTTTGTTCCTTATGATGACAACAAAGTTATTTATCATGTCTTTCTTCATGTTCGATATTCTTTATCCATAACTCCTCCTGACAGAAGCTGCAATCCACGTGTTCTGACATAACCTTTAAATCAATTATGCGTCGTCCCTCGACTGCGAATTCATTTTCCGGCTCAACTACTACTTTTTTTTTCGCTGTTTTCCATTCTGTACTTGCTTCAACCGTAGATTGTACTGTTTTTCACTTCGGATTTTTTCTTTCCATCTATTCACTTTCGTCGAACACAAAAGCTACATTCGCGAAGGAAGCTTGACAGATGAGCGTTCACTATGTGGCGTTCGTATCTGAGCTCAGTGTCACCAGTTACTGAGAACTAAATTACGCGTTTGCCGCATTTCAACTTGGTGAATAACGCATTCGCGATGTCAACAAACAAAAAACGATTAACAACATTTCTAAACAGTCAATTATATGCATTCCACACATTTATTAGCTGCAATTTGTTTATTTTACGTGGACGAAAATTTGATCATTCGGGGTTGGCAGCCGTTACAGGTACCCGTGATTAAGCATAGGTGTTCCACTCTTGCCGCCTGCCCCGCAAAGATCCTGAGCACCCTCCTCAAACGCGATTATCTCGAACCTGCATTTACAAAAACTGCTCATGTTATAGCTCAAAAAGTTATTGATCGATATGACTGAAATTTTGGGAGGTTTCTCACTATAACATTGTCGGAAGGATGTACCTTCCGACAATGTTTAGTTGATTTGCGTAAAACGATAAAGCGCGTTACGCCACTTGGCAACGTTGCTGTCTAGTCGGCCATTTTGAATAGGCGGCACAATTAGAAACGCACAAACTATTGCTTCCTCGTTATAAATTTCTTACACTGGTTCCATAAAGAGCATTTAAATATTTTTTGAAAATCATTATTGTTATTTTTGTTCCGCATTACTACAAGAGAGAGTAATATAAATACAAGAGGTTCGCAAAAAAGATGATATTTAAAATTTCTTTATTACCAATGAAATAAACTTAACGGATATTTGGCAGAGTACAGAAAATATTGCGGCCAAGCCGTGTTTTTTTCTTCGTGTTTAATATTTTTCATCCATAATTCCTCTCGAAAGAAGCTGAAGCGCACGTGTTTCGACATAACCTTCAAATAAATTGCGCGTCGTCCCTCGACTTCGCATTCATTTTCTGCCGCAACTATTTTTTATTCGCTCCTTTCCATTTTCTACTTGCTTTAAGGGGTTACGTCGGTTTGAAAATTTAAAAAAATCCATTTTTTTAATTTTGTCATCCAATAGTACAATATGTCTAGAATATTCTCCCAAATTTCTAAGTCAATCGGAGTAAAAGTCTAGGAGAAAGAGCCTTTGAGAATTCTCCCCGTTGGGAAAGTCCGGCCGGGAGCGATGCAGGTATACGCATTTTTCTCAAAACACTATTTTTGAATTCGGTAGACACGATTTCTCAAAAACTAATGCACCGTTCTTATTGAAATTTTGCACACTTCTTCAAAATAGCATTTACTAGTGATTGAACGAAGGGTTTTCTTTGCGATTACAACAAATTTTACATGGCTGTACGTAGTGTAAATTGTACCAAAAATTGAACTATTTTGCATACAACTCTGCCAAAAATTCAAATTTCAATTTTTTTAAAAATCCTTCGTTCAATCACGAGCTATACCTATCTAATAACAGAAAAAAAAAATTGGTGTTTTAATTTCAGATAAAGCTATCATGAGTTATCCTGACCACCACGAGGACACTTTTTTTAGGGGTCTCCGGATACCAGGTACCACCGGCTGAATTACTCAAATTTTTTGATGAAATTTTTTTAAATATTGTTAAAATGTTGCTCTTTTATGTGCTTAACATTTTGAATAAAATAATTTATATATTATATTTTTTTAAAAATAGAGAAAATATGCTTTTTTTTTGGCTTCGAAACCCACGTAACCCCTTAACCGACCATTGTGCTGTTTTTTTACTCTGGATTTTTCCTTTCCATCTTTTCATTTTCGTCGAACACAATAAATGAATTCGCGAAAGATGTTTAAAAGATAAACGCTCACGATGTGGCTTTTATATCCGAGCTCAGTGCTACCGGTTACTGAGAACTAAATTGCGCGTTTGCCACATTTCAACCTGGTTTAAGGGGCTAATCTACTGTGAAGGCTAAAAAAAATAAGCTATTTTTAAATAGTTTTTGAATATGTCAGCAGCGATGATTACGGTGATATGTACGATTTTCCGTTTTTTAAAACTGCTCAATTGCTTAGAGTATATTTTTGTCTGCGAAAACGATAGGGCCGGGTTGAAATTCCGAACTTTGAATGTTCCGACGGTTTAAAATTCCTAATTTTAATGTTCCGAAACTACAAGTTTCGTAAAAATCATGCCAGCGAAAGTCTACATAGTTTACTGTAAATGATTTCGAACGGTACAAGAAGCGACAGAAAAAGGATACAAATATGATTTCTTATACGAGAGAATTTTCAGAAATAATATGAAGAAAATCAACACTTTATTTCAACGATCAGTAATACGACATACAAAACTTCGAATATGTAATATTAAGCATGCCACAAAATTCCGAAATTTTTATTATAGAAAATGAGCTATATCAGAAATTTTAAATATAATAAAAGCTAATAAGAGATTCGATGGCAGTACCACCATTTATTTTGACGGTGTTCAGATTTTCAGAGTTTTTATCATCCTTCACGTTTTATTGTGAACATATAATGTAAGGATGTTTAGCTATCGATGATTCTTATTGATATTCTTATTTTCGGAACTTTTCCCTGTACAAAGCTTCGCCATTCAGGAACTCGAATTTCTAACACTACAATTTTTCGGAACTGTGGACTCTCTAATTATGGGAAGTTGATACTTGTTTTATGTGCTGTGTTTTCATGTCGACGCTTTATCAGTCGGTCCCATAATTATTGTCATTTAATTCCTTAGTGTACTATTATTTCGGTTATGTGATAATTCTGTTTACAAAATTGTGGAATTATACATTTCCAGAAGTATTGAGTACTAGCTAATAAATCCGGAATTTTGAGCGTTTTGATCATTCAAAGTTCAGAATTTCAACCGGGCCCCAAAACGATGTATTGGATCTCATTGAAACTTCGAAGGTGAACATTTTATTGAACGTATCTGCGTATACAAAAAATCCATAACTTTCAATAAGTATTGTCAAAACGCTCGACCCTGTTTAAACAAAGCCAATGTATTTTCAAAACAAAAAAATAAAGCACTGCCGAAGTTTTAACAAGTTTCGTTAAATCGTCCTACACCATTGTCCCACAGTCATGATTGGAGGAGGTAGGAAAGAAACCGGTACGGTTGAAACTCAGCCCAGTACTACAAAAAGAATCATTATTTCCGGAGATACGAGATTAGCCAACTTGAATACTATTCCCATACGTACACGAATAGGAAAGGATTCCATCTGATCAGTTCCAGTCACCGTAACGAGTCATTTATTGATTCTCTCCACTAACAAACGACTTGCCGCGCCATGAGATCGATAAAATATTTGCTTGATTTCTCGTTTGCCCCTCGACATGAATATTGGATTAAAAAAAAAGGCGAATGTTTCGAGTATCTACAATGGGAGTATCATGTTTCGCAATAAGTACATAGTAACGAATAAACATCCGGATTTCTTTTTTTCTAAGTCATTGCGCGTAAAATTTATTTCAGAAGGTACTGTGAAAAATGAGAGTGAAAGAAATCAAATTTTTCCAAGTTCTGCTGCCAGGTAATTTGGAAAACGTTGTTTCACGAAAGACGCCTCTGAAGTTCTGCGTCACATTATATGTCAAGTATCTTGAGCACCAAAAAAAATTAGTAGTTGAGAAAGAAACTTATCGTTATCAAAACAATACCTTTTTGTAGGCCCGTAAATATGATTGGAAGCTCAAAAAAATTATTTTCGTCCGACCCTCAAAATTAGTCTTACACCTTAAGTACTAGTCTCAACCCAAACAAACCCAAACATAAAAATTGTACTCTTTTGTCTATTAGGTGCATTTGAAAAAACAAATGAATCCTATTACTTTGTTCCTATTATCTATTATCTTGTTATAAATGTAAGATTTGGAAATAAAACTTCCGAGAGCTGCTTGAATTATCACTATCCAAGACTATGAACACTTTTTCCATGTGATGTTACCGAAGAGCCCGCGCAACAACGTTTTCTCACGAAACGTCGTCTCGAACGAGCAGAGGTTCGATTCCCATCGTCCAAACGATTCGATCTTGGAGAACAATCTTCACTTCGGTACATTCCTGCTCGTATGTATTCGAGGTGCTTACCAAGCCGCCAAATTCCATCGAAATGTTGTCTGAAAAAAAACAATGTAGGGAGCTTTAAGGTTGCTACTAAATCATCTTCGAAAGGTGGAGCAAGAAACGATATTTTATGTTAATACTTTGTATGGCGTCACCAATGCCAACATATTGTAGCAAAAATATTAATGATGTGTACGAATAAGTATCGCAAAAATATTCAAGCCAACGGTACATAATCGTAATTATTAATTTACATATACGTTTATTCGGAGGAATTAGGTTGGCTGCAGCGACTGTCACAGGTCACAGCTGTGTTACGCGCGTTTTGTGCTCGTCGGCGTTTTCAAAAGTTATTCACAGCAAAAGGAGGCAACAAATGATTCAGAAAAAAATATTCGTGCACCGCAGAGTTTCCGATGGAAAGGACGATGTTTCAATGCTCTTGCCCACAAGTACTATGCTCGGCGACGTTAGAAAAAAGGAAATACATCGTAATAAATAAATGAATAAGTTCCTTTTACTCGCATTTGACGTTGACGTATTTGAAATTGGCGCACTAAGTCTTCGATTGGTTTTCTATTCCCATAATTCCGACGTTGCCACCGGTCGGAAGCTACACCGGAAGCTACACGCGAGATCCTTAAGGGGTTGCGTGGGTTTGAACATTTTTAAAAAATCCATTTTTTTAAAATTTGACTAATAGTGCAATATGTATAGAATATTCTCCCAAAGTTTTAAGTCAAGCGGAGTAAAAGTCTAGGAGAGAGAGAGCCTTTGAGAATTCCCCCCCGTTGGGAAAAACCGGCCGGGAGCGACACAGGTATACGCATTTTTCTCAAAACACTATTTTTTAAGTCAGTGGACACGATTTCTCAAAAACAAATGCATCGACCTTATTGAAATTTTGCACACTTCTTCAAAATAGCATTGACTAGTGAATGAGCGAAGGTTTTGTTTCAATTACAACTAATTTTACAAGGCTATACGTAGTGTAAATTGTACCAAAAATTGAACTATTTCGCATACAACTCCGCCAAAAATTCGAATTTCAATTTTTTTTAAAATCCTTCGTTTAATCACGAGGTATTCTTATCTACTAATGGAAAAAATTTGGTTTTTTAATTTCAGATAAAGCTATCATGAGTTATCCTGACCCCCACAAGGACACTTTTTTTGAGAGTTCTCCGGAAACCAGGTCCCACCGGCTGAATTTCCCAAATTTTTGGATGAAATTTAAAAAAAAATATTGTTGAAATGTTGCTCTTTTATGTGCTTAACATTTTGAATAAAATAATTTATATATTATTTTTAAAAAAATAGAGAAAATATGCTTTTTTTGGCTTCGAAATCCACGTAACCCCTTAAATGGTAACGATGTTGCTCCATACAACCAATGCGATCAAGCGAATGTTAATGTGGACTTAAAAATGTAATACTCAATAAACGAGTGCGGTAACATCCATTTTCCTTTCGCCGATATATTCAGAAAATTCACCATAACGACTAGTAAAATTTTCATTAATATCTATTCACCCCGATGTTTTTAAGCGACAACCTTAGTAGGTCTTTAGCACATGCTAAATTAAAGGGACACTTGAGCGTTGAAGTTTTGATTGATCGCACATGTTTATGGGGACTCGCATACTATAAAGTATTCTCCTGAGTGACGATTATCCGCAGAAACGTTTTTCACCTTGAGATACGTTCCGATTGTATTCTCAGGAGCTCTATGGTGTTGAAGTTTGCATCGTTCGAACGCAACGAAAGTTCTCTTTTACATTTTATTTCCGTATTTTTATTATCATGGATCTTTTTTTTTTAATTTATATTGTAGACCGCTAAATAAGTGTCTTTAAAAAAGGTTAAGAAACTTTTGTATGCAAAATCTGCCAAAAAAAAAAATTAAAGGAATTCAGAAATATCAATTTTCATTGCATTCCAACGATGAAAACTTCAGCCTCATGGAGCTCTACCGTTTTTAACTCGAGATTTTTTATAATATGCTATTGAAGTTTGCATCGTTGGAACACAATGAAAATGATTGTTTTCATTTCTCCAATTGCTTTTGCACGATTTGAGCTACGAATTTTTTTTTGTAATGTTTATTTTGAAATCGACAACCGAAATCTGCGGTAAAAAGACTTTAGATAGCAGTAGAAATGAGAAAACGAGAATATCTTTGCATTGTTGGAACGCAATAAAATCCTATTTTTTTTTCAATTGCTCACATTTTTTGGCTGGTTTAGGCTACAAAAATCACATCAACATTTGGATATATCCTTATTAGAGGTCTACGACCTCAATCTCCAAGGAATGTAAAAAATTGAATAGTAATAGAAATTTTGAAAAAATTTAAAAGAACTTTTGTTGAATTCCAACGTTGCAAAATTCAATTCGACAATGTCGAAGTTAGCAACTTTTAACATTTCGTCTATGTAGGCCCGTTTTTTTTTTAAATATTACGAGTAAGTGTCTCGATATATTTTCGTAAAACAAAAGTACCAGACTGCGGTCCATAGGACGTCAAAAAAAAAAACGATATTATTGGTCGTTTTGTTTTAGAACACACAAGCAGAAAAAGGAATGAATTTAAACCAAAACGTCGCAATAGTGTAAAAAAAACTTTTTTTACACTAGTAGTTACCTTGGCGGGAAAAAATTTTGTTTACACTATTGCGAGAAGGAAAGTACGTAAAAGGTAACGAATAATAATTCAAAATGACAGAAGTGAGCGTACCCAAATTCCACTTTAGGCCAGTCGTCGAAATGTTGTCAATTTTGGCACTCAATGGCAAAAGGCCGCACCAACTTTGCGCTCGAACCAGAGCTTCCGGTATGATTATTTTGTGCCTACCAGGCCTGAGTAACCACGTCAATGAATTGCTCGCCACTTGGATCACCTTAGGAGGCAAAGAAAACTCACGATTGCTCCAACCGGACAAATCATTTTCCTTTTTCTCTATTTCTTGCTTCATTATTACCTGGGTATCAACAAACAATTCTGGAACTTTGTACAGTGTGTTGAGATTTCCTAGCACATGATCCAATCTACCGGATGTGTCCACGATCACGTAAATTTCATGTAACTGCGGATAAGAATTTTCGTACCATCAGATTCAACCTGCGTAATCGAGATTCACAATATCAGGAATCAATTTTTATTTACTTTATTCCTTTAATTTTTATTTATAAATAAAGGAAAATCAATATTTTATAAGAGAATGAAAAGGTTTGCAATTTAAAAAAAATCTTTGGAAGTCTTTGGGGACAAGGAAATTTCTCGAGATTTATTCCCCGATCTGTAATATCA
Organism: Ophion ventricosus; assembly: GCA_963932345.1. Taxonomy (NCBI): domain Eukaryota; kingdom Metazoa; phylum Arthropoda; class Insecta; order Hymenoptera; family Ichneumonidae; genus Ophion; species Ophion ventricosus. The sequence continues at coordinate 11,452,261 of OZ010713.1, forward strand.
ACTGCAATGTAATGAAGCAAATCACATCGAATCCGGCTTCACCTCTATTAAGAAAAAAAACCGCTGGGGATATCGACTTGAAATTCATACGGATTGAAAAAAAAAACAATACTGATTGATAAAAATATTATTACAATTTTATACCAACAAATAACTCGAATATTTGCAGCGTTTTCGTTATCTGGGCGCCATTCTGTTAGTTTTGTTATAATTTTTTATTTCTCAGCTATAAGCAATAGAAGGAAGCGTAAGAAGAAGAAATATCCCTGGAATTTCCCAAAATTTTCATCTATCCGACTGGAACCCTGGTATACCGCATTCGGTTTGAGCGCCGATATTATTGATCCAGGAATAAATGTCGAACACTTGTCTTACACTATTACAATAAATACCATTGAGAAGCAGAAGATTTTATATTTCTTCGCAGCCTTGTTGTCAATGCAAGGCAATTTCTTTAATGTTGAACCGCCCCAGTGCCCTAAAATTCTTATTACGTCTCTTGTGTTTAATGTCTCCATTAAGAAACACTTTTGGTATTCCGCTACGGGTTTAAGAAGTTTTGACACTAAAGTCGAAATGCTGGTAGATGATTGAAATTTTTATTACCGACAGATTAATTTAGAATGCTTAATTAAAGAATTAATTTAGAAACTGTCCAAAAATCAACCAGTTACACAATATAGTTTCGGAGTTTTTTCATTTTCAAGTTGAACCTTTATCCATTTGGTAATACACGTAACACCTCGTAAACATCAGTCAGAGAGCCGTTGGGACTAAAATAATACCCAGATTTATATAAGAAACTGAGCAAAACGTGATCATAGTGTTAGGAAGATCGTGTCAAATAATTAAGTGGATTCTCTACTTCGTTCATTAATAATACTCGAAAAAAATGTGCATTTTGAGCTTGAACGGTTTGTCATTGGAAATTAACAAAACTGGTACAGTGGGTAAAAAAAGTATTTGCACTCCGCGTGTTTTTCAAATTATCCTACGAAAAAAAAAAATGCTTTATCATTTTACTTTTTGTCGAACATTTTATTTTTCTTCGAAAAAAAAGAAATGCTAAAGTATTTTATTTTATTTCGCAGGATAATTTGAAAAACACGTGGTGTGCAAATACTTGTTTTACCCACTTTAGATTAAACGTGGCAACATCGCGTTAGCTGGCTCTGCCAAGTGAGCCACTCACTCAAGCAATAACTTGCGAGTATTTTTTAATCGGCGGGTGTTTAAAACGTACATAGTATTACAGCGTTTAAACTTTATTATGAAATACAGTAGAGCGTCGATTATCCGAACGTCAGTTATCTGAAACGTCAATAATCCGAATGGCGATTTGGGTTATTAATTATCTAAAAAATATCAATTATCTAAACAATAATTTTGTTCATCCGAATGCTCAGTTATTCGAACGATTACGCCCTATATATTACAGCAATGGAGTGGTACGAAACGCAGCTTGAATGTTGTTTAATGCAACTTCTTCTAAAACGATTGCGAGATTTGGCAGCAGAGAAACGAGCTTCCATTGTGAAGCAGAAGAAAATCGTCGACTTTTTCAAAAATAAATAGATAAGAACTCAAAGATGTACGAATGTTGATTATTTTTAGATACATATTTAACTTCGTTTTATATCATTAAATGATACAATCGTTATTTGCAATTCACCAAAAATGTACTTGTATTATTAACATATTAATGTTCATTGTATCTTTAAATATATTTTATCATGTTGAAAGAATCAACGTTTTTTTGTCCACGGAATATTGCTGTTCGGTTATCTGAACTTTCTATTATCCAAAAGGCGCTCGGTCCCAATTGATTCAGATAATCGACGCTCTACTGTATATTTATTCGTCCACGCAACATTTTCAACCTTTTCTCAACTTTGTCGATTCAAAAACTCTTCATAAAACGTTGAATGTTGAACGTTTTTTACAATGTTAAAAACCTGAAGCCGACGAAGCTTTAGCGATTGTCGGTCTTGCTAATGGCACTGTCGCTGTTGCCAAGTCTATCGGTTATTTTTTTCTTGAATTGAATTGCAACATATTTATATTTACTGGCAAAAGATGATATCGAAATCATTTCCCAGCTTGGAAATATTTTTCACTAACATTGTCAGTTGGAAATTGCCCAATAATAATTTATTTTTACATGACATTTTGCCAGCCTGCCACAAACTCATTGTATGATCATCCCCACTTTTGCGGGCGAGGTATCGAAACTCCTTAAGCCGGAAAGTAAAATATGTTCTGCCATCGTAGGCCTCAGACAACAGTCCTTATCGCACAAACTGCCAGACATTGGGTATTGATAAAAACTCAAACTTTTTATCACTCTCTCCTATAAATTTTGAAGCATAAACAGTAAACTTTCCATAAACTTCATGAATATTCTTCGAATTCTCTTTGGAATCTACACATCAGCGAATACCATACCACAGGCCTTTTTTCTTACCTTTATATTTTGATAATCGCAATGTCTAGCCAGTTCGTAAAGGGCTTTTGTGAAATCGGTGTCATTTTGATCCGGCGTAGTAATGACCGTTGAACCGACCCTGTTGAGCTTTTCCCTCGTCTCGGGAAGGATACTGTCCTGGTCACCAGTGATCAGAGCCGGAACGTAGACTGTGCATATTCCGTCGTACACGTCTTGCGACAAATCGTCCAAATATTCCATCCAACGGTCTGTGCCCCCGTCCACGGTCACCGTCACTTCAGCTGCGCAATGTCGTACTTTTTAGCATTCGTGCGCTCGGACGGAGCTCAGGCAGGAATCGAGCTTGCCTCGAAGTCGAGTTGAAGTGCGAACAAGTATGCGGATCAGATATTACCGGGCCGAATAACTAAAGGCTTTACAGATTCTTTTTGAGGCTGCTACGCGGCAAATGTTCCAGCCAATGGCAGTATTGCGCAATCCGCATTGGAAAGTCTGACGCTGAGAAAATATCGTGTGCAAAGATACAAACCTTTCTCCCACAGAGGCAACAAAATGCGTCTCGGAAGTTCAATCGGCCTGTTGAGGACAACAACCGCGTATTTGCGACATGAGGGAACACCGAACAAATTTGACGATGTCCAAACTGTCTCTTCGTCACGATCAATCGTCTCTGGCATGACCGCCTGGGCGCAACCAAAGACTCGGCTATTTGGCGATACATGCACGTAACGCGAAGAAACATTAGTGAGGTTATGTTGTAATCTATAACCGTGTGTTGTAGCTACGAAATACGACTGTCCTATGAGAAAATAGCGATGAAAGTTTAACGGACAGAAGTTGAAATTTTAGATAGTGTAATCGGATTTTCGATCAATATCTTCCATTTATCGCAATCGTGTTGTCACTTACCTTCTAGCACGAGATATTTTGCGCCACGAATTTTCAACTTCTCCGTACGCGCACGAATATTTCTAACGCGATGCGCGTACGAAAAAAATAATATTCGAGTATGCGTAAACCTGCCGGCCGACACGTGTCGACGCATTATCGGAAAATGCGTGATTGAAGGCCACACGTCCGATTTGCATTGATTGCGTGAAGAGTGGTGTCGGGGGAACGCTGAATATTCAAGGTTCAATATTGAATATTTTGATTATTATTTTTAAATATTCTACAGTTTCGAGCCTCGACGAGATCGTGTCAAAATCAAGATTACTTCCCTTTTGAATGAGTTTAACATTTTGATTTATTTTCTCTTGATACCGATCTATTGGATCTTGGGAAAATTTCGATATTGCGGGCCTTTATCGAATGTATCTACGTTTAAAAAGTCCTAGTATTCTTTATCATTAATCGGTAAAACGCTCGACACTTTTTTAAACTAAAAAACCCGCAGACATTCCATTTACATCTGACGATGTATTGTCCATTACAATAAATTTAGTTATTCTTTTATCGAAGAAAATCGAGCCCTTGCAGTTACCTGCTACGCCCACCAAGCATCGTTTGGAGTTTCCTCTTCCGGTGGAAGATGTCGCTCATCCGCGTGACAAAGGGTTCTCATGTTTCAGTCCCTGGTTTCCAGCAGTTTCGACGTTGTCGATCAACGAAAATAGTCGCGCTCTTCATCCGACCTGACTTGTTCGGCGAGTTTGACAGGCGGTGATGTCACTTCCGGTAAATTGTAACCAGTTCGTAATACACCGTTCAACCGCAAGGTGGAGACGACGAATTAATTCTCGATCCGCTGAGCGCTCCAAAGGCGCACTATCGAATTTCGTTACGTTTCCTCGACGCCCTCCATAGGTATCGATTTTTTTGTGATTTTCAAAAACCTACAATTCAACCTAAACTGTTTTGCCTAGAAGTCCTCCCATGACCGATCGAAACATCGCCATTTTGGCAAAAAGGATGCAGCCCCATATTGTACACTTTGTTCTCTTACGTAACACACACTATCTACAGCACAAGTCTTCATTTATATCCGATAATAACGATTGACTTTATTTACTTACTCTTCACAGAGAAAAAAGTCCATGGTATTTACAACAAATGTCCATGGTATAAGAGGGAATAGTCAAATTTCTCGTAGTTTATCGACACCCAATCATAACATGTTTAACACAACTATAAGTGAAAAGTATATCTAAACATGCATTTTTGGTGGCGTGTTTATCTATTATCCCCGAAATAACGATTGTATAAGGCTTGACACGAGGTTGAAGTTTGCATCGTTGGAATGCAAAGAAATATTTTTTTTTCTAAATTTTCAAAATTTCCTTCGACAAATTTAAGCTTCGAAAATCACGCGAACATTTTTTTACGATCCTTGTTTAGCGAACTGCGACGTAAATCTACGAAATATGATTTTCGATAATAATAAAAAGAAAGAATTGAAAAGAATTTTCGTTGCGTACCAACGATGCAAACTTCGACTCCATGGCTTGGGAATATAGATATGGTTTAGTCAGTGTTATAGAATGAATGATGCGTGGTATGTCTGCAATACAACAATACACAGGGATCTTTGAATAGCAACAGTCGAACAAGAAATCCATCCGGTGCCAACTATATAGAGAGGATCAACTTGCACTCCAACTGTCTACACAACCTTCTTAATCGAGAGACAGAAACAAGACGACCGAATCGTCACAAAGCACTCGATCGCCCACAGCGACCACAATAACGAAAAAAAACTAAAACGTACCAAAGAAATACAAACACCCACGCACATACAAAATAGCAAAAAACAAATTACGACCGGAGTCGAAAAATAAAAGTCTTATTTTCCGGCGTGTTTTCGGTCTAGACCGAATTCACGTCAAAAATCGGCCGGAATAGCGAACCATTCCGGCCAGGCTTTGCAGGCCGAAAACACGCCTGAACTCTGGATTTCAGTTTCTCCGTCAGCCTGCTTTCTCGGGCCGAAATCACGCTGAAACTTACGATTTCGGCCTCTTCATCAACCCGCTTGATCGGGCCGAAAACACGCAGAAATCTGGAATTTCGGTCTCCCCATCGAGTATCAATATTTGGTAATATAATGAGTGATAATTAGTGCAATTCGATCTTGCTTCCTCTTAAATCTCTACGATAATAAAGAAGATCCTTTTAACCGTGTTTTTTTTATTCAAAATAATGAATTTATACAGAGCCTTGAGTAAATTAGTTGGGAGTTAAAGTGATGTAAAATTAGGAGTTAAAGTGATGTAAAATTTCAGCTTTGATTAGCTGAATTCTGCCAATTGTTGAACTGTTCTTGTGAGTTCGATTGATAATGAGGAGCCTGTAACCTGCGACGTCGATCAGTAGACCGAAAAAATGAGTATCGGCATATTTTCGGCCTGAGCAGAACGCTGACTGATGTAAGCTGAAATCCCAAGTTTCGGCGTACTTTCAGCCTGCAACCCGTTAGGCCGATCAACACGCCGGAACTAAGTTCCGGCGTTTTTTTCCGGCGCGTTTTCGGTACGTTTCGGTTTATAAGTCGCCTGAATTATTACGATTTTCAAAGATTCGCCGTTTTTTCGGTCTAAGTCGCCAACCGTAGGCCAACTTTTACAATTTCGGCCGAATCGAATAAAGTTTTCGGCCTTAGTTTTCGACTCGGGGAAAAATATGTGGACGCATCAGTGGACGTTACTGCAACACTCATGACCCATGTGGAATATACACCCCAATTACTTATTGTCGCTCGTTAGACAGATTGTCATTCAAGGGTTACTGAAAATTTAAAAAAAAAGTAAATGTTATCACAAAATCGGCGCACAAATACCAATATTGTATAGTGTACATTAGGTTTTGTTCAGGTGAAACTTCTACTATTCTATCTAAGTTTGTACAATGCATATGGCTAACCTTAAAGTTTGTCGAGTATAATTTGCTGAGAGACCTTACGAATAGTGACTTCGAAAAAATCCTGGTTATATTTATTTTTAGCAAAGGGGTAAATCCATTGCAGCTAGTGCAAAGACGGCTTAATAGTTTCAATAACTACGCGTTTTTATTAAAAAACTGTTACATAGTATGTTTGTTGAATTGCAAAAATAGGATATCAGTTCAACAATTCTTCTTGTAGTTAACCTTCTGTTCTTGTAGGACAAACACTACTATGCATGATAGCAGGTCGTATCATATAATATGATATAAATCACTATAAACATCGTCAGAAATCAACATTTTTCTTCAATGTATACATATTTTAGTCCTCTTCGCTATTAGGATCTTGGGAGACTTAATTCTTTATCGTGCAAGAAATCATCCATTTTATGATAACTTACTATATAGCATTGAACAATCAATAAACTTACAAATATGCGAAGAAGATAGGGGGCTGCGGTTAACATATGTGCCTCATTTATACAACTACTAAAATATTAATAAGCAGTATTATATTTTTGGCCCGTCAAGGTAATATAAAATATAGTTAAGGTAGCAGTCTCGCCACAGTCACGTTGAAAAGTTTATTCTCCGCTCAATCGATAAAAGCTTCGAAATATTATGAAATATCTTTATAATGTAGGTTGTACACCTTATCGGGATGTGAAAATTTATAAAGTAATGATGAAAACGCCTAATATAATGTTTACCTAACCCTCACTTTTGTATCAGACTATCAATTTCGGCTACACGGAGAGAATTAAATGTTAAAAATTACCGTGCAGTAACGGTAACCAGATGACAACCCTGAAACTTCGCTTATTATTACTGAGTAAAACACAGATTTTCACGAAAATAAAATAAAATTTCTTCTTCAGATAGAAAATTTTACCAGATTTTCTAGTAAATATTGATGCGTAACAAAATACGCAAAACTTAAATTTAAAAAATATATAATATCAGCGAAATTTTACTGTGCATTTTATTATTTTATGCCTTTCAAAAATGTCTATAAAAAAGTATCGTCTTTATAACAGTTATTTTAAGATTTATTATAAAATTTAATGAGTGTTATAGGAAAATGTATTGTGCTCTCGGTAAAAATTACCGTGCGCGCTACTCTTCTTGTATAGTAAAATTTTATCTACGTATTTGAAATTTTCTGTAACGTGAGTTAAAAAAAACTTGTCGCATACGAATTATTATGCTTTTCTCACTTGTCACCACATTGAAATATATCACGGTAATTTTTACCGTGAAATTCACGACAAAAATTACTTTTTAATTCTCTCCGTGTACTAATACGTAGATACTTTGCGTATACGGATATGCACACACAACTGTAATCTAGTTCTAGTCTGCCCCAGTCGATTTGTGGCGCTAGCGTCGCTAGACATTGCTTAATTTAAGGGGCCAGTCCACTTTGAAAATTTCAAAAAATCGATTTTTTTTTACTGTTTTCGAAAGTACATACATTCAGAAATATTGTGTCAATATTGCCGATTGAGTTAAGGTAAGAGTTTTTCATAGTATAAACTTCAAACGCGTTTTTCTCGAAACAACGTTTTCAAAATCTAGCTCCATCGTATCTCTAAAACTAATAAACCGATTCTCTTGAAATTTGAACAACATATTGTAAACATGATTCGCAACAAGATGACCCTCGATGGTTTTAAAATTTTGATTTTTACTCTTTTTTTTGCGAAAAAGTGCGAAAAAAGCCGCTTTTTTTTACTTTTTTCGTTTTTCATCTGCCATTTTTTTATTTTTTGATAAAACTTTATATCCGAGGGTCATTTTGTAGCTGATGTCATACTGAATCTAATGGACTTTGATATTTTTGTTTCAGACAAGCCGTTGCCGAGTTGTGATGGAGCTACCTAGCCCACCTATTTTTCAGGCGTTACGTTAGACTATAGTATTTGTACTTAAAAATGAATAAAAATGAATTAAAATTTTTTTTAAATGTATTTCAAGACTTTATTTATTAAGCCCAGCAACTTTTATATTCATATCTTTTATAAAATCCTCAAAAAAAATCGCGAAAATAGCCTTTTTTTTCGTGGCTCCAAAGTGGACTGGCCCCTTAAATCGCTATATCTCTGAAACTAGACGGTCAAAATTCGTGATTTTTTTTTACCCACTTTGTCAAATGTTCCTCTGTAATTGAGAATTTTTGAAAAAAAATCTGTAGTAAACTTTCGAAGTTATTGCATGGAATGTGAAATTTTCCACTGCTCCCCACAAGAACACGTGTAAAACCATAAAATCTTTGATTGCCAATATCTCGAAAACGGAACGGTGAATCCTTTTGAAATTTTGCAAGTAATAATTTAATAGTGTTCTGAATGAGTCTTCAAAATTAAAAGAAAAAATCTATAGAAAAACGCCTTGGCGAGACTACTACCTTGAAGTAAACTTTAAGTTTCGAGTGAAAGACTCGAGAGCATCCGGAGGACCCTGATAAGATTCCATTCCTATAATTTTGTTGTGCCGCCCTCCGAGGCAATAAAAAGATGAAGTAATCACAACCGATCTTTTGGATCGAATTCAGATAGCTCGTATACAGATATTAGTGGCTATATTTTTTCTCCGTATTGTACACCGGGTATAATATCGTGAGTATGTCCGTGCCCCTTAGGCCGATCATTGAAGGGTCAGGAACGGGCTTTATATCTCCGGAGATCGTAATCGCGAAACCCCAGGATGAGTGGCTATAAATGATTCCGCAACCTCTGTACCCTTGTTCGTGTGCTCTCGTGCAATCGTTCTCTCCAATCCTCTTCTATTATGTAAATACATGATATATACATCTACATGTTAATATGAATACCAGTCTAAACATTTTCATCACTACGTCGATCTCGCGACGGGGAATGGTAGCGACTCGTGCAATTAGATTGAAAAATGCAAATTTTTTTTCAATGTCACAATACGGCAGGGTTCACTCGAAGCATCGACAAGAATACGAAATGTAATACTATAAATAATAGTAGTGATGGTAATAATATTAATGATAAAAAATATTAACAACAGTAATAATAATAATATTAGTAATAATAGAGACGATATTTATGATAGTTATAGTATTGATAATAATAATGATAAGTGTTAACGGGTCTGCATAAACTTGGGGCCCACAAAACAGTTTGATTTTCAATTTTATTTTCCGATGAAAGTATTGGAATGACGAGGTCATTGCTGCATGATCAATCGGCGTAGGTGGTTCTGCTAACAGAGCGATCTGAAATGAGAAACGAAAAATGTACTTTCAGTAGAATAATAAGGTTTTCGTATATCCGGATACCTTTGGAAATTTTGAAAATGACAAAAATGGCAGGATATTTATTTAAAAAACCGTCGACTTTCGACCAAAAAACCACTTTAATCATTTTTTATTAACAAATGGATAAACGTATTTAAAAACCTTGCGGTCCTGCGATACAAAATATCGTGAACTATGCTCCATCCGAACTTAAAGTGAATCGGACGAAAAGACTTCAAGACTTACGCAATTTCATAAACCATAGTTTCGAGAAATAAAAAAGCACGAAGGAAAAGAGTATAAATCGCAAAAATCGTTATAACTCGGTGAATTTTTGGAATTCTTGCAAAATCCTTGTTGCAAATTAAAGTTGAGACCCTAGGCTATAAAATCATACTACAGTTAAATCTTATTTTCGAAATATTGAGCTTACGCAGACCTCTTAATGGTAAAAAAAAAAGATAAAACAGTAGGACCCGTTAAAAGAAAAAAGTAAAGTAGCGCGGTCCAGTCATTGGTAATTCCATCTTCAGTCACCAATATTAGCAATAGTTTCGGATCAACATTCGAAAGTCGAATTGCCCTATGACCAATGGGAATTTCAATTCAGCTAAGGTCTCAAACGTTCCTCACGTACGTGATCTGAAATCGCCCCTCTCGCAGCCCCGCCACCTCGTTGAATTGCGGGCACGTGTGTCTCGTGCGGAAGACTTTCAGTTGGCACTTACCTCGAATGCGTAAATTCCAAAAGACGAGGCAGCACAGACCACGTCACGCCAGGTGGACTCTGTGACGGTGCAGATAGATAGAAAGAGAGAGAGAGAGAGAGAGAGAGAGAGAGAGAGAGAGAGAGAGAGAGGGCGATTTGATTCGAGTTGGTACTTGGCACCTCAACAGCAACCGGCCAACTGGGACAAAGACAATGACGATTGCGAAACGATGAGACGAGAAAAAAAACCGCAGTTCTCGAGGATTGCCGAATCACTGCGGAAATATCCCCTCGAACCCTCTGTCTATCTCAACAGCCAAAGAAATCCCGCTGAAATCGTTTTTATCCATTTTACTCGTATATATGTGGGTATCGCGTCGCCGAGAATTTTTTTTTGGCTCCTCGAAGGGGAGAAAATGCTATTACCGAAGACGTTTGCTCTGATCCTCAGAGCGGGATAAATGTTGAATTTCATATATACATATATGATTGGACAGAATTTAGCAACACCCAGTTTGGGAACTTAATACCAATCGCGCCAGAAATTCTCGTCTTAGGTCGTCAAAATCGTCTTTAGATGAATGTAAACTTATTTATATGAAGCACAGTCCGAAAAACCGACCTGTTCCCAAATCCACGATTCATCTGAAAAACAAAGTTTGTGAGGATCATCCTCACATCAACCTGATGCGCTAATAGCTAACGTAATATGCAGAAATTTATTTCGGAGTCCCCAGATCCTATCATATCCCTATAGGGTTTTGATAGGGATGCCGCACGTAGAAAATCCGCATTGGAATCCAAACGGATTCCGCGCTATTCCCAAATTCACGTTGTTTGTGAATTTTTTATTTAAAATTCTCAGCCGGATTTTCTTGGATCTCCAAAGAAAAAACATATCTTTTCGTGATTTCGTGCACAAATTTATTGGAGAGTCCCAAGATTCACCGCACCTAGAGAGTCCTCATTGGGATATAATTGGATTCTGCACTGTTCCCCGATGAACGCCCATTGAGAATTTTTACCACAATCGAATCGAAAATTCGCGCGAAAAAACTCGACGTGTCGAAACATAACCTGCAGGCTTCGTGAGCGTGTACGTGTGGTGATGTTATGTCAAAGTGCAGTAAATTAAATAACAAACGATAATTACAGTGGATTTTTAGTGATTTGATTCAAAGTGATTTTTAAGATATACTTTTTTAAGCGATTTATACTCTTCAAGATAAGATGTATACTTTTATAAGATCCACTTATTTGGGATATCTGTATATTTTATTTATAAAAATCAACAAAATCACTTCAGATTCAATTCGATGACTCATTGCATCTCTATCCGGAAGTAGGGACAAGTGTGGAAATCCAATTGGATCCCTACGACAATTCTGCATGGGAACCGATAGGCATAAATGGCCGAGTTGAAATTCCGAACTTTGAATGATCAGAACGCCCAAAATTCCGAATTTATTAGCTAGTACTCAATACTTTTGGAAATTTATAATTCCAAAATTTTGTAAACAGAATTATCATATAACCGAAAATAATACACGGAGAGAATTAAATGTTAAAAATTACCGTGCAGTAACGGTAACCAGATGACAACCCTGAAACTTCGCTTATTATTACTGAGTAAAACAGAGATTTTCACGAAAATAAAATAAAATTTCTTCTTCAGATAGAAAATTTTACCAGATTTTCTAGTAAATTTTGATGTGTAACAAAATACGCAAAACTTAAATTTTCAAAATATATAATATCAGCGAAATTTTACTGTGCATTTTATTATTTTATGCCTTTCAAAAATGTCTATAAAAAAGTATCGTCTTTACAACAGTTATTTTAAGATTTATTATAAAATTTAATGAGTGTTATAGGAAAATGTATTGTGCTCTCGGTAAAAATTATCGTGCGCGCTACCCTTCTTGTATAGTAAAATTTTAGCTACGTATTTGAAATTTTCTGTAACGTGAGTTAAAAAAAACTTGTCGCATATGAATTATTATGCTTTTCTCACTTGCCACCACGTTGAAATATATCACGGTAATTTTTACCGTGAAATTCACGACAAAAATTACTTTTTAATTCTCTCCGTGTAGTACACTAAGGAATTACATGACAATAATCATAGAACCGACTGATAAAGCGTCAACATGAAAATACATCACATAAAACAAGTATCAACTTCCCATAATTAGAGACTCCACAGTTCCGGAAAATCGTAGGGTTAGAAATTCGAGTTCCTGAATGGCGAAGGTTTGTAAAGGGTAAAATTCCGAAAATAAGAATATCGATAAGAATCATCGATAGCTAAACATCCTTACATTACATGTTCACAATAAAAAGTGAAGAATGATCAAAATTCTGAAAAAATTCTAGCACGAAAGATCAAAACTCCGAAAGACCAAAACTTCGAAAATCTGAACGCCGTCAAAATAATCGGCTATGGAAGTTTTTTAAGTTTCTAAATTTTACGTAAAGTTGATGTAGCATAAATGAGAATCATTTTCAATAAATCGACAAATTATTTCAAGATACATAAAGGCAGTAATTTTCTTCTCGAATCTATCTTGAAAGATTGATAAGGATGAAAATTCTAATTACAATTGAATGGAATAAATTATTGTCATCTGATAATGATTGTAAATAGATTATTAGATACAGTTATGATTATGGCGAAGAGTCGAAACGCGGTGAAAAGCACCAGAAATATAACTGGTACTCTGTCAAGCTCATGAACTTATATCTCCGTGTAAAGAAAAACTTCGATTAATCACTCTGCTCCCGAGAGCGGACAGGAAGTACGACGAAAACTTTCGCCAGAACGGCCTGAAGTGAAAAAAAAAGGAAAGAAATGGGAGGAACAAAAAAATCCTCTATCTCGGTCTCTTTCTCTTTTGCGTGTAAAATAAGCTTAAATCATTGCCAGCCAAATCGTACTGGCATTAACTATCTTTTTCTCCCCGTAATCAGCGTCGGTGAACTTTCTTCCATCCACTCCACCGAATCCGCACCGTTGGCCTGCGGTTCGTCGTGCACTTATTTTTTTTTTCTTCTCCAAATTCCCTTATCTTGAAAAGAATTATTTTCGGCTCTTAGGAAAAGACGAGGTAACATGTACGGGCGTCGCGATAAATTCGTAGGTAGCGGTGTTAGTGATTTGGTAAGTTAGCGATTTGATTTTTCGCCGGCAGATGAAGCTGACTCGCCGGCAGACTTCACACTCCAGCAAGTGCAATTTCCGCTCGCGGTTACGGTGAACGTGAAGTTATAAATTCGTAACGATACCGGACGCTGCCGCTTTAACCGGAGAACCTCGATATTCGCGTGCAATTGTTGTTTCATCTTTTCCAGCAAACGATGCAAATTCAAGTTTACTTTAAATTGATACGAATTTATTTTACAAATGATGAGGATGAAAAAATTGATGAGCGAAGAGCACGAAATGCTTGAACAGCTTTGCGCAGAGTTGCATTATGAGTTTTATGCATGTTTCACCTTTCATGATGGCGATGAATTACGATAAAAAATTATTCGAGCATTAAAAGACGAGGAATCTGCCTTGTCCTCTTCATTTCGTTTGTCAATGGTCCAGTAAATATTCTTCGAGGTGTGTATTTTGAATTTTCCTAATTCCGTAATTCTGAGACGATGAAGTTCCATCGACGGATATGAGTCTTTGAAGCGCTGATTGTTCTGCCTAAGGATCCAAGTGTTCAATTATAGCAGTCAAACAATAGAGCTACGTCGATTATTCCGGGCATTTAGCCAATATTCCAACTATTAATAGTCGACGATTGGCGACCAATTTTCCAACGCAGTTCTCGCGCTAAAACAGGGTGAAAAAGTTTTCCTCGGCACATACGATTATGGGCATAGTTGAATGTTGCGCGCAATTCCGAAATTATTCGTTGGTAGCCAGATAATAATGGAGAAAAAAAAGAGAGAGAGAGAGAGAGAGAGAGAGAGAGAGAGAGAGAGAGAGAGAGAGAGAGAGAGAGAGAGAGAGAGAAAAGGTTTGTCTGGTTGGAGCAATCTTAAGTTTTGTTTGCTTCTTAAAGTGATCCAAGTGACGTTTTGTTTGCTTCTTAAAGTGATCCACGACGTGACTAGTCAGACACGGTAGGCACAAAATAATCACCCCGGAAGTTCTGATTCGAGCCCAAAGTTGGTGCGGTCGTTTACCATTGAGTGCGAAAATTGACAATATGTCGTTGCCTGGCTTTGAAGTGGAACTTGGGTACGCTCACTTTTGTCATTTCTACTTATTGTTGTTTTATCTTTATGGTCCTCCTTTCACGAGCCCGAATATTTAACAATTAACTGATTTTTGTCTACAATTAAGTAAAAACACTTCCTAGTAAATTGGCAAAATTTCAAGCCAAGTTAGCCAACTTTTAACAAAACACTACGACTTTAAAAATCGTCTAATTTATGCAATACTTTATGAAGACGACATGCTGGCCACATTTCTTTCTGATAATTTAAATACTAAATAACTTTAGATGTATGATATAAACTGCTTTAGGCATGTAAAAAATCGCAAGATTCCGCAACGACCAAACATACAATAAAAACACGGTATCACCGAATGTTTAAAGAAAATATTAACGATCAAACTTATTGGGATTTTGAATAAGTTTTCGCTGTTTGTTCGTGAAACTTAATGCTTTATTTTTAAAAAATAGGAAAAACATGCCACTGCAAGCATTGTCTATCGCTAGCTACTACTTTTTCCACATCTTTGTGGCAGCATTTTAATTCCACGTCGAAGAAACGACACGTCTTTTGCGTCTATCCAAGAGTCGAGCCATTTTTTGGCATCTTCATAAGAATGGAAGTGCTGCTCAGCCAGACCATGTGCCATCGATCGGAACAAGTGATAATCGGAATGGGCAATGTCTAGTGAATACGGCGAGTGAGGTAGAACTTTCCATTTAACCGTTTCCAAGTAGGTTTTCAGCGGTTTTGCAACATGTGGCCGAGCTTTGTCATGCTGCAGAATCACTTTGTCGTGTCTCTGCTCGTATAGCGGCCCTTTTTCCTTCAGTGCTCGGCTCAAACGCATCAGTTGTAGTCGATAGCGATCTCCCGTAATGGCTTCGTTCAGTTTGAGCAGCTCATAATAAACTACACCCAGCCGATCCCACCAAATGCAGAGCAGAAGCTTGGAACCATGGATATTCAGCTTTGCCGACAATATTGATGCATGGCGGGGCTTACCCTAAGATTTTCTACGCTTAGGGTTATCGTAGTGTATACATTTTTCATCGCCACTTACGATACGGTGCAAAAAACCTTACCTTTTCTGCCGTTGAGGCAGCTGTTCAGACGTGAAAAGACGCCGTTCGACGTCTCTCGGCTACAACTCGTACGGCACCCAATTTCCTTGCTTTTGAATCATTCCTAATGCTTTCAAACGTTTCGAAACTGTTGTGTGATCAATTCCTAATTATTCTGCAAGTTCAGCTAGCGTCTGACTTGAGTCTTCATGAAGTAATGCCTCCGATTCTTCGTCTTCAAACTTTTTCGGTGGGCCAGAGTGTTATTTATCATCAACTTCAAAATTATTATTTTTTAAGCGTCTAAACCAATCTCTGCATGTTGTTTCCGACAGAGCATGGTCGCCGTAAGCCTCCACAAGAATTCTGTGTGCATCAGCTGCAGATTTTTTTTGAATATAGTAGTGCAGTTAAATTCCCCACAAATACTGTTTTTTTGACACGATATTTGACATGTTTAACACTATGAAAAAAAAGTTGTTTACACTTCCGCGAATTGACATACGCTAAATTTTGAGCTTGCTTATAGTACTTCTTTATAGATGTGTTATCATCTTAAACTACACGCACGCCGTTCTGGTAACGCGATCTGTTGAAAAACAGCGAGAACTTATTCAACGTCCCAATAGAAAAATGTGACTAGCAGAAGAATTTTCGCAACCGCGATTGCTCAGAAAACATGTAAAAAATATATAAATCTACTAAATTTATGCGAAATATTTCATTTCAGTTCATCATTGGGTAAAATAATTTATTGCAACTTATTTTTATTAAACGCCGCTGTAATTTACTAATGATTCAAAAGGGCCCTGGATTGTGCGCCCACTAAATACGGTCCTCCGCAAACGTAGATCCCTCATTGCAAAAGTGCCAAAAAAAACTTTTCCTCGTACCACATGGTAGAATATGGAGAGCATTGGGAGTTGAACTTTCTATTGAGTTTATAACCGGATCTCCGCCACACACATGAAATAATTGTCCATTCCGAAACATCCGTATCCTATAAAGTATTCTCCTGTGTGATCATCCAACTTCATCCCCCCTCGATTCAAATTTAATCTTTCCCATGATTGTGTTTCAAAAACAAAACATCAATAATTTCATTTTTTTTCTTCCATCTGGATAAACCTCTGCTGTCTGGTATTTGAAGAAAAAAAAATACATCAACGCGTTAACTCCTAATATCGAAAGAACGGTTTTAGCGTCAGCATTTGATGTAGTTCCTACAGGCAACGTGTGAAAAGTTGCCACCTTTGATATGAAATATCTCGAGTTAGAAGCGATAAAGCCGTTTGAAATTTCACAACCGGTTAAACATTACTTTTCATACCCCGACAAATTTCAATAAATTCTGTCGAGGCGCATTCGTGCGAGAACTACCTATAGGATTTGCATAGCCACACCTCCCATTGCGAAGAGAACTCGAAACCTCGAAGTGCGAAGCGTGCAGAAGTGTGGAGGAAATTGAGAGTGTTTCGTCTTTTGACTCGGCGGCTTTCTCGCGAATTATATCACACATATCCACCCACGAACGACATACCAACGATCGCCCGTACGTTTCTCGTCGTGTGAATCGCCATACGCGATTTCACCGGGGCGTCTTTAACGCCTAAAAGCACGGAGATACGAAAAGAAGGGTTGGATCCATTGGATCCTCTTCAACCCTTTTTTCTCAACACTCTTCTCGAACGGTGCTTTCACCGTCACGTTTTCGCATTTCCTCCGACGACGCTACTCCCCCCTCCACCGCCCGTGTTTATCGCGCCACGTCTCTGATGAATTCGCAACACTTTTCCCACTTTGTGATAACCCTCAGCCCTTTGGTAACATTCGTCAAGTTTCTTTATCGATTCTTATCATAAACCATCCTTGGATCTTCCATTTTATTCATTCTCCTCCGAACTTTCTTCCACCCTCTCATCTGGACCATCCTCGACCCACCATTCCCATCTCGTCCAATCCCCCCTCCCCCCCCTCGGCGATAATTCCCTCCGACAGGCAGCACAGTGGCGCCACCTAGCGTGGCAAAATCCCCGATCGTACAGGAGCAGAAGGAGGGTGGTGCGGTTGGTGGTCCGCGTTGAGTTTCGTGCGGAACAACCCCCAGTCAGTCGTGGGTGAAGTGCGTGCCAGAGCGGCTGGGTCACGAGAGCTGATTCTTCGAGAGAACGGCGTGGAACGGAAGTGCGTGTTGGGTTAGGTCAGTGTCTCTAGATATATTCCACCTGACAATCTTACTCTCGCCTCTTTCCTCACGTTTCTCACTAACCTTCTCGACAGCCCCCAAAAAAAAATTCAGTCACATTGGGCAAGTCGCGCACTCGCTTCCTTGCACACCCCCTTCGCGAATCGCTCGTCAATCCTCCTCAATCGTTCGTTCTCACTAACGTGTGCGCGTCAATGTGTTAGTGTGTTTGGGTGTCAACGCGCCCGCGAAAAGACGAAAACACACGTATTTTGGACTCGCCTCCCCCTTGCGCGCTCCTCGACTCGCCAGGACTCGCCAAGAGATTCGCAATAGGGCGAACGATTGGTGGAGACTTGTTCATTCCTCAGGGTCGGACAAGCAAGAGTGCTCATTCTCTCTGAATTAAGGTAGTCGAAGGTGCAACCAGTCGAAGACTCGTGACCAGAAGGGTTTCGTTGTCCAACAGGGTGTGGAGGAATTAGATCAATCCTGCAATTTTTGCAGGCTCGCGCCCTTATTCGAAAGCGCCAACTGATATTCCTTTCATAGTTCTCACCCAAGAATACATTCCTCCGTATTGCGATCGATGCGGGGCCTCGATCTCGACGAGGATTTTTCATCGTGTCAATTTTTATCTTCCCTCGGATTAATCGGTTCTTGCTCGCTTTGCTCGCCAACGCGTTAGGAAAAAAAGGGCGGTGAAAAGGAGAACCTTAGAATTTCGAAGCGCCGCTACGATCGCATCGAAAATTATTGGGAAATCCGCCTCAATTGTTGGCATTGGCCGCGGTAATTATCACCCGCCATCCATAAATATGTATACATACAGGATGACAATTATAAGGTGGCCATGTGTTTTTAAGGGGTCTGGCGCGAAATTTTCGCAATCGCGAAAAAAATGATTTTTCATGGTTCTTCAAGTCCTCTAGAAAAACAAATATAGCGTATTTTTGGGTTTTGTATTCGCTAGAAAAAATTGGTTTCTGGAGAAAAATCAACATTCCAGTCTCAGATCAGTCGAACGAAGATAGTTAAATTTCAAATACGAAACGTTCTCAGAAATGTTTTTTTCTTTAATGAAATTAACTTCCATTTATCTATTTTACAATCCACCTTTTATCATTTTTTTTCTCGCTGATGGGATGCACGCAAAAAGTTTTTCAGGTGTGTTTCATATTCGGAATCGATTATTTTTATTCTACTCTACTCAAAATGAAATACTCATTTTTTTCAGGATGCTCAATTCTTCTGGCATGTCCTACTTATCACAATAATATGCTGTATTATTTTACGAACAGGATTCGAAAAACCATTAAGACGTCACATCTATGTGGCTCACCGAAAAATGATACGTTTTTGGGAAATTTTTTTAAATTACTAAAAAAGCAATCAAAATGAGATTTAAAGGGTTTGCTCTCCAAGTGTTGATGTATACGAGGGAAAAAAAATTATGAAAAAAATACAAAAGGGCGGCTTAGTCGTAGCTTCACTAAGAGGGTGTTTTTTAGGCGTTTTGCGGGTGGACGCAGAACTTTTATAGATAAGCACTTAGAATTAAAAGAATATCGTCATTTTCATTAGTTTTTCTAGAGAAGTACAGATAATTATTAAAAAATATGGTTTTTCTTCGGACAATGGCATAATTTGGAATACATTTTTCTTTTCTTGCTAAAACATCGACTTCGATTTATTTATAGAAACAAAAATTATTGATGAGTCGTAAGAATTATGTGTAGTTCTTTAGAGAATCTATCTAAGTTGATGTTAAAATTTCAAGTCAATCGGATGGAAACTGTCCGAAAGATGTGGCCTCTCGATTTAAAAAACGTGGTTCAAGAAGAACGCGTTTAAAGTTTGAAGACTGATTTAGGAGCTATCGTCCACAATGACGGAATCGAAGTTCTCATTTGAATTTTGCGTGTACCCACGGAGGCATTTTAGTAGTAAATATTCAGTTATTAGATCGTATATTTTTTGTACAACGACTAGACTAAACGACTACAAATTGCTACTTTCACTGTCTAGGCTGTTTCGTGCGTTTCTGCGTCCTCGGAGGTGCTTAAAAAAATAAGCTCTAAACACGAAAAAAAAATTCGCGTCTTTTTCTTTTATATATCATTTTTATGATGTTTATACATCATTTAAGCGGAAAAAAATGGTTAAACTTTTTTTTCTACTCAGAAGTAAGGTCTTAAAAATCATATTTTTCTCAATCGCAAGATCTCCATGCAAGAGTCGCAAAAAAACCCGTGGTCACCTTATAATTGTCACCCTCTATATATACACACACCTACGCTTTCGCTGCAATGATAATCGGACGCGACGAGCCGGAAGCAGGTTATTCCCCGCAATCGTAAATTTCGTCGCGATCATGCATATCGCGTTGAATCGTTCCTGTATGAGGCGAGGGCACCAATCGATCTAGGTGGTGGACGATATACATGCGGGCCCCACCCCCTTTGTCACCCTCTGCAATTGATGTAGGCGCGCATCGCCTTTCGCGTTGTATACACTCGTGATCCATATACAATGACGCTCGTGGGCATGATTACCCACGCTTTCGTACGGTTAGACGATTGCTTCTGGCTCGAGTGATAATTCGATCGCTACTTGATGTACGCGAGAAAGAGAGAGATGGCGAGATAGATAGAGAGGAAGAGAGACAGAGAGAGAGAGAGAGAGAGAGAGAGAGAGAGAGAGAGAGAGAGAGAGAGAGAAGGAGGGTCAGATATAGAAGTAGGCTGTTCGGAACTCACCCCGAATCCGTTCCAATAATTCCGAATTCTGTTGGGAAAGCGGATGGTCCATTGCCATTCTAGATATTCGCGGGAATAATCGTGTAGTACTCTCATACACGTCATGCAGATACACTGCCGGCCAAAAGTTCAGATACACTAGTCGAAATTTCTTAACGCACTAAAAGTTAGATAGCGGACTCAAAAATAAAGACAATTGAATTTCCCAAGTGACATTTTAAAGAGGACAAGTTTACCTTTATTTTTCTTTTTTAAACAAATGTCTACGATTTTTTTTCGCCCCGGTACGCACTTTTGAACGTAGCCATTTTTTGGCTATTTTTTAACCATCGAAAATTAACTGCACAATTTGTGGAAAATTTTTTCCTCGGTTTTTTCAATAGCAAACTCCAAAAGGATATCAAAACCTACATTTTTATTTTTTATAAAGTCTCGTACGCTTTCTTTTCGCCTCAGTATTCCATTTTTAGCTAAAAAAGACATGTTTTAAAAAAAGGCGTCATCGACGAACTATAGGGTTTCAGAGGAAATGTCAAGAGGATAAAAAGTTGCATGGGTTCACATTGGAGTGGCTAGAATTTTTTCAGGATTTTTTCGAACATTTTTTTTTTTTACGATTTTTGGTTGGATCTTTGATGAGTGGAGAGGCTCCACTTGGGAATTGCAGAGTCTAGGACAATATATTGAGAAAGGAAATTTGTTTATATTTTTATTTTTAATTAACTACAATTTGTTAAGAATTAAAAAAAAAATATTTTCGTTTTTTTATTTTTATTTTCAAAAATAAAAAAACATCTAGAAAAATTGTAGTTAATAGAAAATGAAAATATAAACAAAATTCCTTTCTTAATATATTGTCCTAGATCCCATAATTCCCAAGTGGAGCCTCTCCACTCATCAAAAGGCCAATCAAAAATCGTAAAAAAATAAATGTTCGAAAAAATCCTAAATAAATTCTAGCCACTCCAGTGTGAACCCATGCAACTTTTTCCCCTCTTGACATTTCCTCTGAAACCCTATAGTTCTTCGATGACGCCTTTTTATCTAATACATGTCTCTTTTAGCTAAAAATAAAAAAGAAAAAATAAAAATGTAGGTTTTGATATCCTTTTTAAGTTTAGCATGAAAAAAAATCTAGGAAAAAATTTTCCACAAACTGTGCAGTTAATTTTCGATGGCCAAAACATAGCCGAAAAACGGCCACGTTCAAAAGGACGTACCGGGGCGAAAAAAGATCGTAGAAAATTTTCTAAAAAAGCAAAATAAAGATAAACTTGTTCTCTAAAACGCCACTTGGGAAATTCAGTTATCTTTATTTTTGAGTCGGCTATCCAACTTTTAGGGTGGTAAGAAATTTCGACCAGTGTATCCAAAGTTTTGACCAACAGTGTATATATGTATATATATTTATGGGGAGAGAATATTTTAAGGCCGCTGTATCTGTGCAATGTTGGCTATAAGCACGTCTGGTTGTTTTGATGATGGTCCCGCAAATTTTTTTTAACACAATTGTTCATGTTGATATAAAGACGATACTTAAAATGAACTTTATATAAATATGCTTAAAGTTCAAATTTAATTTTGCAATAATTCGTGGAAAATCAGGGTTATTCAAAACTTTTTTTTAAGACATCGAGGCTTACGTAACGCTGAGTAAGGGGACAGTACGCTACTATGAAGAGGGTCCCTGAATGTCTTTCGAGTCATCTTTCCCCATATGCGAGTGTCCATATGCATACATCGATATGCATGCAGTGTACACATGTATATACGTGAGTTTCAGTTGATTCGAAGTTTAATGGCTTCGGTCCGTCTCGTCTCCTGCAGCAACACATGCTACAGATAGCCTCGGACTTTATTGTACATCGGATCACTAGAAAAAGACGAATAGTGATAGATTTTGTTATTTCGATCATGGCTCAGAGGGATTTGCGTTACTTTTTTTTTTATCATTCTGAGCAACGCGTCCGATACAGAGGGGGAAAAGGTTACTTTCGTAGTGACGTCAACTTTCAGGCAATTTCAGACAATCGAGAGTTTTATGGATTGTTCGATCGAGAACAAATGAAAAAATTTGATAAGTCTTGATGGAAAAATGTGCTAAAATAAAAATAATTAAATGGAAAAAAAATCAGAAACTAAAAAAATTAAAGAATAAAAAATAATAAGTGCAGAGAAAAAAAAATTGAATTAAATATAATAGTAAAAAAAAAAACAAAAAAATATTAGAGCAATGTCATCTTAATGTCATTGATTTATTCGATTCAGCGATCAATCTAAATGCACTGTATCGCCATTGATAATGAGGAATGATTCGATAGAGCAGGTTTATGCCTCGATTCACATAATGTATATGTGTGTGTGAGTATCTGGTCAAAAGTATCGGAGTTCCGGCTCGTCGCCTTGAGAGAACCGTTCGAGGATGCCGAAGCTCCAGAAGTTTATTCTTATCGGGACTTTGGTGTCTCTACAGCGTCGGTAAAATCGCTTCCCCCCCCCCCCCCCGGCTGCAGCAAAACTTTAACGATTTTCAGAGACGGGCGGACTCACCGATGTACGTAATTCAGAGCCCGAGATAAATTATACCTCGGATCCAATCAATTTTACGCCGCGAACGCTTTATCTCCCTCGCGGGTTCTGGTACCGCAATGTGACTCTCGCTCAGTGCAAATTAATCTGTTCGCAGACAACGTCCATTTCTGTGACGCTGTAGGACTCACCAGTCTAGATTATGTGCTGTTTCTCTCGGAAATATTAACGGGATCAAAAATGATTGACGTTTTTTTTTTTAGTGGACGGATTTACCAGATCGAAGTTTTACGAATAAATGTTAGAGGATACTCTTTTCTTCATGGAGATACTCCCCAGCGAAAATTAATTTTTTTATTTGCCATTAGCTCGGATATTTCGCTTTCGGAAGAAATAAAATAAATTTAATGAAATTTAGAGGAGTTTTTGAAAAATAGATTATCGTGAATTTAGTCGCGCAGCTCGCGATACTTCATAGGGAATTTTGTTAAATTGCCTGGATTTTAATCTACAAGGTAACATTTATAAAGTGGCCATGTATTTTTAGAGTATTTCGCGAAGATCTTACAACTGAGAAAAATATAATTTTTATTGGTCTTACAAAGTCCTCTTCGAAAAAAAATATAGTGTATTTTTATGATGAGTAGAATTTACTAGAAAAAATTGAGCATTGTGAAAGAAAATTGAAATTCCATTTTGAGTTTAGCAGAATGAAGATAATTAAATTCCAAATGCCCTCACTCGTAACACTCCTTACATTTTTTTTGGTGCACCCCGTCATCATTAAAAAAAATGATCAGAGATGCATTTTGTTGAGATGCTCAAAATGGAATTTTTAATATTTTTCGAGAATGATCAATTTTTTTCTGGCAAATACTACTCAACATCGTAATCTATCGTTCGAAAGAGGACTGTGAAAGCTCGAGAATGACACTAGTAATGTGCACAATTGCAAATGTGCATTGGTAATGAATATTCACTCATTTGAAAGTCAATTTCATTAACTTAGATTAATATAGGAATATTAAAGAAAAAATATTTCGGTAATAAATATATATTCATTTAAAAGAGAGGAGTTAACATAGTGACGTAGTCGAAAGAAATGCGCGGCGAAAATGCAAAAATGTTGCCTGGAAAATATTGCATACTATTGTTAGGTTGGAGTGTCAGGTTTGCGTTGCTATTGCGAATCGTCTAAATATTTTGTGCGACGCACGAGTGGCAAGAGATTGGCAGAGGAGGGGGATTCGTCGATTTTCGAAGACCAAAAGTTTAACAGTCCACAAGGGAATCGTTCGGTGCATACTCAGTGTATTCCCGACGGTTCGATGCACTCGAATACTTTCGCCTCCGTTTTCCGCATTATTTCGAACATATCACGGAGCTTTCCAGTAGTAGTGGCGGTTCTGAAGTCTTCCAGGCATCATCGTCGAGGGTATAGAAATGGAAAGTTATCTCGCATATCTATAGGAGTTTTACAATTATGATAATGTTGCTTAGTATAGCTCAGGTGCAAATTTTGCCAGTGAATTTGGAATTGATTTAACTAAAATTCTTATTGCGTAGGCGTGGAGCAATTTTTTTATTTCAATTAACGAGGCTCGAGCCCTTTTGACGATGAATGTTAAGGGTACTGATTTTTCGCAGATAAAGTGAAAGAAAAATTTGTACAATAAGAAAACAATATTTATAAAAAAATAAGAACAATAGGTACAATAAAAATTTGGCTCCGTGCAAATATCGTTTTTGCAAATAAATTAAAATCTTTAAAATTTGGTACGAGTTCTTTTAAAAAACCATTAATAAAGCAGCGGTTAACGCGGTCTTCTTGTCACAATGCAGTGAAAAAAATCCCCTAAACCACATAGTAAATAAAGGAACAGCTGTACCGTGGGCGTTGATCATTCGAATGAGTCCATACTCGGATCTCCATTTAAATGCCATCCTTGTCACGATATTTTTTCGTATACTGAAACTCAATAGTGTCGTTTTTTTTAACCTTTTCTGGGTAATAATTCTCTGATGTCTGGTATTTATTTTTGGAAAAATATATCGACACTTTTACTCGTAATATTGGGTGAAGTAAAAAGTTCTGAGCGTTTTCCGCTAGATGTCTTTAGCGAGCCATATCTCACGATGTACACATCGCATCGGGTCATACTATACGGCGATTTAAAGGTGACATTACGCTTCAAAAAAAGTTCTTTGAAAGTTTTGTGTTTGGTGAAGCCAGTCGTATGTGACAGCGTTCTAAAATGGAGGTAGAAAAAGATAAAATTCCATACATTCTTCAGTACCACTACGACCAAGGTGAAAAGGCGGAGCAGGCGGCCAAAAAAATTTGTGCTGTTTATGGACCCATTACAGTATCGAATGCAACAGCAAAGCGGTGGTTCCAACGATTCCGTTCTGGTAATATGGACGTCGAAGATGACGCACGCTCTGATAGGCCAATCGTCGAAAATGTCGATAAAATCATGGAAATCGTCGAGTCGGACCGGCATGTGAGCACTTATTCCATTGCCGAGGAACTGAAGATTAGCCAGATAACCGTTTCGAACCATTTGCATAAGGCTGGTTTCAAGAAAAAAGCTCGATGTATGGGTGCCACACGAATTGACGCAAAAGAACCTTTTGGACCGAATTGATGCCTGCGATTCTTTGCTGAAACGTAACGAAATCGACCCATTTTTTAAGCGGATGGTGATTGGCGATGAAAAATGGGTCACATACGAGAACAACAGCCGAAAAAGATCGTGGTCCAATCGCGGTGAGCCGGCCCAAACGATCGCCAAGCCCGGATGAACGGCCAAGAAGATTTTGCTGTGCGTTTGGTGGGATTGGAAGGGAATCATCCACTATGAGCTGCTCCCATCGGGCCAAACATTCAATTCGGACCTCTACTGTCAACAACTAACCAGATTGAAGCAGGTGATCGACCAGAAGCAGCCAGAATTGGCCAATAGGAAGGGTGTTGTGCTCCATCAAGACAACGCCAGGCCGCACACATCTTTAACGACGCGCCAGAAGCTCCGAGAGCTTGGATAGGAGGTTCTATCGCACCCGCCTTATAGTCCAGACCTGGCGCCAAGCGATTGTCACCTTTTGAAGCATTTGCTAAATTTTCTTGATGGTACAAAACTGGCCTCAGGAGAGGCTTGTGAAAATGAGCTGGTCAAGTATTTTACCAATAGGGACGAGCACTTCTTCAATCGCGGAATTATGAAATTGCCTTCAGAATGGACAACAGTTATCGAACAAAACGGCGCATATTTGATCTAAATCGGATAATCCTAACTATGTTAATTTCATCGTCGAAATAAAGCGAAAAAACGCTCAGAACTTTTTACTTCATCTAATATTAAAAGAGAGAGGCTACCATCAGCATTTGATACAGCTGCTATGAATGATTCGTGAAATGTTGCCAACGACGATATTGTAATTTCGCAAGCAAACATTCCAGTTCTTCACACGGACTATACCTTTTAATAAATTCTTCCGGAAGGTACGTTGGCTCTTAATATCTCTCGAGAATACTCAAGAACTCTTAATATCTCTCGTAGACATATTACCTGCCTTCATTGACGCCTAAATTACAACGCAATGCCCGATTTTCTGTAAAAAAGAGAAAGAACAAAAAATACTGTACATAATCCCCTAGATTCTGCCCTTCTTTTTTCCCCAAAAATGACGTAGCGGAGCACACGAAAACTTCGGAGTTGCACTTTTACCGTGCACAGCCACACCTTGGAAAAAAAAGCAGTACCTTTTACCATTTATTGTGAAACCGATCAATCTCGCATTTTTATCGTCTTTGTTTTCCCTCGGTAAAGTCCAACACATTTTATTCTTCGGGCCCCTCGTAGGAAGACTCTGATAAAACCAGCCAAATTTCAAGAGCAGTGATGGCGAGTCGAGAGAGTTGATTCGGTCCTGTTTGCTCCGATTATTCCACTAGTCTTTTTTTTACGGAGTTTTTTGCTAAACGAAAATCCATCACAGAAGTTCGCGAGAAGGGTCTGGCGTTGAAGGGCGCGATAAAATCGAGAATTCACAATTGATCTGGTGTATTGCGCGAAACGTTTTGCCGTGAAGAGGCACGCATGAAGTGGGGTTGAGAGAGTGAGTCGAGGGCTCCCACGATGCCCCCCATAATAGGCGAGACTATTCGCTTGTGGTTACTCTCCGCGTTGATGGTCCACGGCGCCGTAGCCGGGAATCCGGATGCCAAAAGACTTTACGATGATTTATTGTCGAACTATAACAAACTCGTGCGTCCCGTGGTCAATACATCGGACGTGCTTCGCGTGTGCATCAAGCTCAAGCTGTCCCAGCTCATCGATGTGGTGAGTCAAACTTACATTGCATTTTTTATTATTATTATTATTATCCTACTTACCGGTTTCACATTCGATGACAATAGGTATGATTGGAAGTCCAATAGAAACGGAACGTTTCTGGCTTGCTGGGTCGTTTGTCATTTTTAAGGGGGTATGTGATGTGTGGCTGGTCATAAGAGAGTTGTGACCGTATGGAAATGTTTAGATATACAGATTTCAATACCGCAAAAATCGTAGCATGATAAAACGTAATTGACATGGCATGAAGGCATTTGATTCTTTGCTTTGCAAGATGTTAAGTATCGAAACCGGTCAATTAAGTGACAAAAATTTAGATTTTTTAATATATTTTTATAAATCTCGATCGTGTATTTTTACCCCCCTGAGTACGAATTCACTATTTATTTCTACCAAAATTCTTAATGTCTATTAAAAATGGTGAAAAGTGTATGGAAACACGTTTTTTGCGTTTGCCAGCTTAATTTTCGGCTTTCTTCAAAAACCCCACCATATTCATAATCGACGGTTATTTTTCCATGGGGTAGACCTTTAAAACGTGAGGAAAGTTGAAAAAAACAATTTTCAACCATTTTGGCCATTCTTCCAAGATCACAAAAATCGTGAAATTCCAAACAGCTGTAGCGGTGATCCTATTCGAGATGCGGAGACTCATTGGAAAGGTTTTGAAAAGGACTGTGATAGACTTAGAGAATTCTGCTCGATTCATCTCGATATCGCGATTAGTTTTCCCGGAAAGCTTAGTTAAAAGATGACCGAAAAAAGGCAAGGTTTGGAAAAATTCGCAAAAATGAATGGTCTGATTTTTAAATACCGCAAAAAAAATGAAAAATGATCGCATTTCTGTTAATCAAACGGCATTTTGAAGAGCAAATGGTTCCGAAAAGAATAAGCGCAAAGCGGAGCTTCAAATAAAAACGGAAAAGAAATGAGCTGCGATTAATTGGGAAGACTTATTTTTGGCCGAGTTGCGAAAAAAAACATTGGATTAATTTTTACGAATACGAATTCACCATTTATTTTCCCGAAAACCATCAATTGCTATAAAAAATCGTTTAACGTGTATGGAAATACGTTTTTTGCGTTCAGCCGACGTAATTTTGAGCATTCGACAAAAAGTCCATGATATTCGTAATTGGCAAAAAATTTCCTATCGGTTAGACCCTTTTTGCCACTTTTCCGAAATCGGCAAACTCTTGAAATTTCAAACAGCCGTAGTGGCAGTCCGATGTGAGGGACGGAGACTTATCGGGACTTTCCGACAAAGACTTAGGTAGACTTACACGGAACATCACTTAGGTGTTCGCCTTCAGTTTGGTTAAAACTCATATACGTGGTAGAACGCTAAAAACTATTTGACAGGTAATTTTTTTATGCGCAGAACAAGGTTTTCGAGGGGTGAAGTAAAACCGCGAATGAAAAGGACAGCAGAGGGGTTGGTTTAGCTTCTAAGCAAACGTAATAATTTCGAGACACGAAGAAAAATGAATATAGAGTTTGTAGAAATATTGTGTACCAGTAGACACATTATAAACTTAGAAAAAGACGACTGCGAGGATGAATTTCAATAAAGGGATGGTTTACCCCCTTACGCTTGCTATCTGAAAAAAAGGAAAGATACATAAACTTCAATTTTAACCTCGATTAATCGTTTTCTCGCACAAAATTATAAAAATCTTCATCGAACATCTGGTCGAATAACTCGAGAATCGCACAAATAATATATGTAGAGCATCTATGTAGAAATAAAATACAATCTGCGTGTGTGTGTGTGTAAGCGTATGTACATCCTTGTAATATCAATACCCGAATGCCTTGTGTGGCTCTCATCAACGCGGATGATTATTGCCCTGCACTGTGATATCAATATCAGCTGAATGGGAATGAGCTATATCATCGCTGCAATTCAGGTTCATATGTGAACTGGGATTTCTTGCGTGTCAACGAGGATCGTAAATGCATAGGGCACAAGAGGCTACACCGAGATCAATCAAATGCAGTATGTGCACGCGGCTTGATAAAAATAAAATGCGTGGGAGAAAAAGGACATCGAGAGCACATCGCGGGGAGAATAATTACGAATGGTTCGAGAGTACTTCTGGCGATGATGAAAATTGAAAAACAAATTGAATAGAAAAAAATGAAGCAGTGAAATTTTATATCAAGAGCGTCTGTTTGACTGCCTTCTTTTTTTTTCATTCATCGTAAAAATTACTCCTCACTTCTTTGTATACTCAACCATACTTTTGACGATTGGAAAAATTGAAAAAAAAAAATATGTGGGCAGAATATCGTGTTTGTCCAATGTCAGCGGTCAGGACATTCGGCTCTTTTGAGAACGGTCCTCAAAGACGTATGTCTTCACAATCATCTCTTCACACGTAGGGAAAGTAGAGGTAAGATTAGAACACTAAGGCTATGTTCAATTGAAACAATATGAGTCAGACAACTTTAATTATTCTTTTAAACTAATCAATATTTATTGATCTTTTTATTTTGAAAATAAACAGGATTTCTGATTGTTAATATGAAATATATATTTTTAATAAAAACTTTATATTTTCTATCTAGGTATATGAGGGGCAAGATGGAACAGCGTTGGGGGCATGATGGGTCAAGAATGGCGCGGCATTAATACAAATCTAGCGGCCGAAAAGAAGGGCTAGCTTCGACGATTTTTTTGGGAGTATAATAAAAGGAATGGTAATTATTTTAGATGGATTATATTTCAGCGCATAATTAATTGAATTTTTTTTTATTATTATTTTTGTACAAAATGGCGGCGAGTGAGACAATCTTCGAAATGATTTTTTTTAAAGCAAGTCCAGTAGCGGACAAATTTCTTGTGAAATATAAGATCTGGAACAAAAAACCAAAAAACAATTTAATCTATATACTATTGGCTACAGAAGTACGTAGGGATTTTTTATTTAATCAAATTTTGTAAAAATGATGCATTTTTGACAAAAAATTAATGTGTTCGCTAAGATTGAAAAAAGTGGTTTCGAGAAAAACGCGTTTAAAATTTTACGAGCACTTTGCAGGTGTACTGATTCACGCATACAAGTTTATTACGGCAGTAGGCGTTCCCTGGTGACCTTTTGAGTACATTTTTCTTTCTTTACCATAAAACCAAGCGCATATTGTTTTTATGATGTTAAAGCATCGTTTAAGCAATAATCAAAAAATTGTTTCAAAATCCTAGAGTGGTGTTATCCCTCAACATACCTGCGTCAAAACAAACATAGCACTCCCTTTTGACAACGCCGTAATCGTGTTAATACATCAAATTATTACTGATATAATTTGATGCAGTCAAACTAGGTAGGCAGTTTGGCCACATTGGCAATACGGGGCAAGATGAGTATGTTCTCGTCTAGCAAGCTTGTATTCATCTTGCCCCATTAGACGGTTAACGATTCAACCAAAAATCACGCAAAAATATTGAAAATTTCTGATGAACGGTTATTATTATATTAAGTGCTTTTATTGTGTTCACTTACATGTTTCTCATCAATTTTTCTCAATAAAACGATGTTGATGGTTTCTCATCAACCATCGTTTCAGTTCACTGATGCAACTCAAATGAATTGAAACGATGGTGAACTTTACCAAAAATCAGATAATTTTGTAAACAAATCGATATTATTTTCTAACTCGAGACGCGTGCTTCCACCACAGTGATCCATATCGCTGCCGCGTCAGACACTGCTTAGTAGCTAGGATTATGATTCATCCTACCCCGCACCTTCGTCTTGCCCTCACTTCCCCTATATGGTGAATTTTCAACGCCACAGTATGAAAGCAGCTTACAGTGGGTAATCGTGCGGTATCCGTGGTAATTCTCGCAATGCAGAAGACACCGCAAGAATCCGTCCGCGTTGATCAATAAAGAGCGAATGGCGATGATGCGGAAACGCAGTAAATTGATGCGGGTTCGATCGTCGGGAATGACGTTTCATCGTGATCATTCTTGTCAATCCGACTGATAGTCTAGTGAAAGTAGCTTTTTTTCTGAATACTATTTCAATACATAAT
Source organism: Ophion ventricosus (assembly GCA_963932345.1). Classification (NCBI taxonomy): domain Eukaryota; kingdom Metazoa; phylum Arthropoda; class Insecta; order Hymenoptera; family Ichneumonidae; genus Ophion; species Ophion ventricosus. The sequence continues at coordinate 11,483,708 of OZ010713.1, forward strand.
ACATACTATTTCTGAAAATTATCTCGTATAATAAATCATATTTAATCCTTTTTCTATCGCTACTAGTACCGTTCTACATCATTTACTGTCAACTATGGAGACTTTCGGTGGCTGATCTTTACGAAACTTGTAGTTTCGGAACATTAAAATGAGGAATTTTAAACCGTCGGAGCATTCAAAGTTCGAAATTTCAACCCGGCCCCAGAACGAAATTTGTGCAATTAAAAGAGGATTATTTTCGATGAATTCCAACGATACAAACTTCAATCTCATTCAAATGTCAACATTGGACCATTGCTATCAATGTTGGATCTCAATATAAGACTATTGTTTGCAGCTTTTCTCTACGATTAAAGCTGTTGCAAATAAAATGAAAAAAAAATCCTTAAGAGGTACGACTGAGGCAAGTTTATCCGACCTCAATTCCCTCTCTCTCTCTCTCTCTCTCTCTCTCTCTCAGGCCATAGTTCCACCATGGTCTTCAACGACTTTTGTCTCTACGTGTAAGAGATTCCATTCTTTAAAGCCATCCCGAGGAGCTTTGCGCACACTTGTATATCAGGCTTATTAACACACCTCGGAAAACCGCTCGGGCACTTCGCCGGACTTTAGTCCCACGTTCAGACTATTCCAAGATACACCGATGGACCAGGACTGCGTATTTTCTCGTACCCGATTAAAACACCCTGGTTACGAGTCAAGGTGGCGGTTGTGTATCGCTCTTTGGTTTTGGCTCTGGAGCTCTTGAGCCAACCCGCCCTAGCGAGGGTAGATGCTCGTAACGAAGGATTTACCCTCGTGGTCAGTGCGGACGAGATATCGTTGAAAATTTTCCTTGCGAACCCTGTTCGTGTTACACACGGTTTAATCCCCCACCCCCTCGACATTATTATAGCTCAGTATTTTATCGTGCTTGGCAAACGGACCAAATCAAGTTCACACTGCGAACAATACATCGCGTACATCGTAAATTATGTTTCAGCCCGAGGAAGAAAAAAAAAGAAGACGATTCGTATACATCGAATTATGCAGGAATTATCGTCGACTGTTTCATTGTTTCACGCAAATACAGAAGTGAAATTTAATTCGATGGCTCGGATTGTCAGTACTTGGATATTCGATTGTATCGCGTGTGTTGTTTACCTATTGAGCCTGAAACGAATATTTATAACGTTAGCTCGTATATAACGTTACGATATCACGACATCCGTTGTACGGCATACCGGACGTGGTCAATAAATACACATTTCGTGAGTGAATTATACCTATCCCCATTCGTGTGTGTGTATCGTGTGTTGAGCTACCGAAGACCAAGTAGATCCGATAACTCACGTTATCCCTAAGAGGATTTATGACCTCGGCCTCAATAATTTTACATCGATACAGCTGTACATCGAAATGAAACGAGTTCTACAGCTCCAGAAGTGGAGACAGCGACGGTTTGGCTTTTTTTCAACCCCCCATTTTCACCCTGTCTTTGGAGATATTAAAATTCATATATACAGTGACAGCCAAAAGTTTAGATACACTAGTCGAAATTTCTTACCGCACTAAAAGTTAGACAGCGGTCTCAAAAATAAAGATAATTGAATTTCTCAAGTGGCGTTTTAAAGAGGAAAAGGTTACCTTTATTTTGCGCTTTTGGAAAATATTCTACGATTTTTTTTTTGCGTCGGTATGCACTTTCGAACGTGCCCATTTTTGGCTGTTTTTTGGCCATCGAAAATTATCTGCACAGATTGTGGAAAATATTTTTCTCGGCTTTTTCATGCTAAACTTAAAAAGGATATCAAAACCTACATTTTTGTTTTTTTTAGAAAGTTTTGTACGATTTCTTTTCGCCTCACTATTGCATTTTTAGCTATAAAAGACATGTTTTAGAAAAAAGGCATCATCGAAGAACTATAAGGTTTCAGAGGAAATGTTAAGAGAGTAAAAAAATTGCATGGGTTAACACTGGAGTGGCTAGATTTTTCAGAATTTTTTTTGAGATTTTTTTTACCATTTTTGGTTGGAATTTTGATGTGTGGAGAGGCTTCACTTGGGAATTATGAGGTCTAGGACAATATATTGAGAAAGGAAATTTGTTTATATTCTTATTTTTAATGAACTACAATTTTTTTCGAATTTTTAAAAAAATTTCATTTTAATTTCCGAAAATAAAAAAAAACATCTAGAAAAATTGTAGTTAATAGAAAATGGAAATCTAAACAAATTTCCCTTCTTAATATATTGTCCTAGACCCCATAATTCCCAAGTTGACCCTTTCCACTCATCAAAGTTCCAACCAAAAATGGTAAAAAAATCCTGCAAAAATTCTAGCCACTCCAATGTGAACCCATGCAATTTTTTACCTTCTCAACATTTTCTCTGAAACCCTATAGTTCTTCGATGACGCCTTTTTCTCTAAAACATGTTATTTTTCAGCTCAAAATGCAATACTGGGGCGAAACAAAATCGTACGAGACTTTCTAAAAAATAAAAATGTAGGTTTTGATATCTTTTTTAAGTTCAGCATGAAAAAAAAACCAAGGAAAAAATTTTCCACAAACTGTGCAGTTAATTTTCGATGGCTAAAAAATAGCCGAAAAATGGCCACGTTCAAAAGTGCGTATCGGGGCGAAAAAAAAATCGTAGAAAACTTTCTAAAAAAGAAAAATAAAGGTAAATTTGACCTCTTTAAAACGCTACTTGGGAGATACAATTATCTTTATTTTTGAGTCCGCTATTTAACTTTTAGTGCGGTAAGCAATTTCGACTAGTGTATCCAAATTTTTGGCCGGCAGTGTATATGTGTGTCTGGGTGATTATGTGTATGCGTTCGGAAATATGTTCACGATACTGTACTTTTTTTCGCCACTCCTCTTCCTGTGCCAGTTTCCTTGGCTTGTGTTCCTTCTTTTAATTCCATAAGGTTCCATGTATATATGCCGAGAGTTACACTTTGTACACGTATAAATGCAATAGAGGCATTCTAGCAAAGACAACGACGCAAGTCACGCGATCGGAAACGTCAAACGATGCGAGCGCCAAGCCCTTATGGCTGCTAGTAGAACGGATGTGTTGAAATTTCGAGATGTACATTGAAGTGTAGTGATTTTCGCATATGCACACATCCCTAGGCGAAAACTCGATCGATGGATGGCTTTCTCTCTCTCTCTCTCTCTCTCTCTGTCTCTCTCTCTCTCTCTCTCTCTCTCTCGCTCTCTCTCTCTCTCTCTCTCTCTCTCTCTCTCTCTCTCTCTCTCTCTCTCTCTCTCTCTCTCTCTCTCTCTCTCTCTCTCTCTCTCTCTCTCTCTCTCTCTCTCTCTCTCTCTCTCGCTGTCTCTCACTTGCTCTTTCCTGCTCCTTTGCAAGCTCCTTCGTACTGTGTGGTGCTCGCGGCAGGTCTTGTGCGTTGTCGATTTATATCAGGGCATGTGAGTACAGATTATGTACAGATATATACGTGTAAGAAAGGGAGAGAGAAAGAAAACCCGAGACAGAATATTTCAAAGCCAACGCTGAAATCACGAAGCACCTCCTCGCTACGAAAAAGCCGGCGCGTTTGTGATTTCACATTCAAAATTTCTAACACCATTTGCATAAAATCGGTAATTGATTCGTTGCAGAATATAGCTAGGGATATAACGGATGAAAGTAAAATAAAAAATAGTTGAGGAAAAATGCTGTCGTCTTGATGAAAGGAAAAAATAAATAAAAGGATAATGCTGTCATCTTGATGAGAGTAAAAATAAAATCAACGAAAAATGCTGCCATCTTGATGTAAGTGAAAAAAGTAAACAAAAAATGGTGGCATCTTGATGATAGTGATAAAAATGAACGAAAAACGGTGTCATCTTGATAAAAAATATGGTTACAGGTCCATGGAGAAAAATTGTTCAGTAGGTTAGTCTCGTTAAGCGAATTAGCGTGACTCAGTGGTGTATTTTTTAAAAAAGTGGCTCTCTATCTTAGCGAAGGGCAAAAAGTTCAGAATTTTTCTTCGGCTCGAGGATGACCTCGAGGCAAGGATACATTTGTCATTTGCCATTCTTCCTTTTGGGAATCATGTAACGGAGCATTTTATAATGAAAAGAAGAAAAAAGTTTGATTGAGAATAGATCAATTATAATGATTATTATGCAAAATCGAAGATCAATCGAGTCGGTTGCAAATATATTATAGCTTTGATGAAAATACTTGAATTCGTTGTTTTATCGTTCTAGGCGCTCACTCGTTTCAAATAGCCAGTATTTTATGGCGGTTTTGTATAGCAAGATGCAATCGTCTCTCGTTGAAACGAGACGTACTCGTAAAACGGAGAGAGAGCAGAGACACGCGGACCTGGCACGTGGAGTAGTTGCCGGGGCAAATCTTAAACTGGACCGCGAGAAGAAAATAGCGCTTTTTTGCGCTATAAAGTGAGATATCGTTTTCCGTACAGCAGAGGAGACCCAACGAGTTTTACGAGACTCTGCGAGCAGTGCGTGAATGAATCTTGACTGTAAAGGATGGATCCGTACTCCAGCGTATAACCCCGCTGTATATTCTGCCTTCCACCCTCTCCGGGATATTCCGAAAAACATCTTTCGCAATTTTATATCTCGTTTCGTGTATCTCGGAACGAGAATGAAAAGAGAAAGCGGAGGAAGGGATTGATTCGAATAAGCCCCATCTGAATAAGAAATATATTGCTTCGAATTAGCATACGGGATACGGTAGAAATACAAGTCCGATGAAGTACCCACACATACCTACATACACCCATACCCATATATATATATATATATATATATATAATAGGATGTTAAAAAAAAGGTTGTTGAGGTCTGCCCCCTTTCATTACAATTGGATATAGTTTTTCCTTCATTCTCATGAGGGGAGGGCCTCAATAAACAAATCTTGGGGGCCCGAATAAAGAAAAAGACACAAATGACGAAGCACCCTTTAAGGCGGGCGACCACTTTAGGATACCGAAAATTAGATGATTTTTTGAATTTTTTTTATTGTGAAAAAAAAAAACGGAAATTTCCGCAACTCTGACAAGAATTTATTCATATTTTCATACATCTCTGGTAATTTTTTCAAGTTATTTCATGCATTAATTAAGGTGTAATCCGCTGTGTCCCTTGGCGTGTCCTCACCGTCGCTGTTGATTTGCGGGAATTGTGCAGCTCGCATTTCGCATCTGAAATAGTCCAACAAATTTTAATACATTCTTGAGATGTTTTTAAAGAACATGAACCTAAATTTTGATAAAAAAAAGTCGAGAATTGAATATTGGAACGTGTTTGAAAAAAATGATCGATTTTTAGCATTTCTTTTCCCGGCATTTTGCAATAATAAATATGTTTTAAACAATCTAATCTTTCCAACTTTAGGTTCATGTTTTAATAAATTATACTATGTAAACGTGATCTGAATTTGAAGATGATCCATCAATTAGTTTTTGAGTTATGATTCCCGCAAATTGAAAAAATGTCGTTTCGAGAAAAACACGTTTAAAATTTGACAAACGAAAAACTCAAAGTCAAATGTGTTTAATTAAATGATAAAGTGTCTTACCGATTAATCAGCGATTCCAGCACCATACAGTCGTCCTTCCTCTTCCTCATGGAACTCATTTGATGCTTGCATCCGAATATCGTTTTGAAGTTTTCAGGATGTATTCTTAAGATATTTAGCTAACGATTTAAGAAATTAAAAAATATTGATTTCTTGAAGCATCTTAAGTGGTTGCCCGCCTTACGGTTCCACCAGAGCTGTCTTTTTTCGAGAAACATCGCAAAGCTATAGCTAATTTTAGTCAGGGATAGGGAATTATTCTTATTGTTGTCCCCCCTAGGAAAAACCCAGATTTGTATATTTTTATCCCCCTCAGAGGAAACGTAAATTTTTTTTTTATTGTTGCCCCCCACTCCGCTCCCCCAGGAAGAACCAAGACTTTCCTATTTTTCTCCGCCCCCAGGGAAATCTTGATTTTTTTAAATTTTTGTCCTCCCTGGGGAAAACCTAAATTTTTCTATCATTGTCCTCCCTAGGAGAAGTCTAGTTTTCCTTTCGTTGCCCCCTTGAGGGGAAACCTAGATTTTTCTATTCCCCCCCCCCATCCCAGGGGAAGCTCAGATTTTACTATCTTTGCCCCCCTAGGGAAAACCTAGATATTTCTATTTTCCGCCCGCCTAGAGGAAACAATTTCGAATTGTAATAAAAATTTGAAGACCCAGAACATAGATTTTTTTTTAACATACCCAATACGTATGCAGGTGCGGAAAATTAGTTTCTATTTTGTTTGAGTCTTTCCCTTTTGATCACAATTGGAAATCGTTTCTCCTAGAAGGATGCTAAAAAATATTGTTATATCCAATTCTTGACAAAAAGTTTGATGTAGTCTTGCTATGCTTCTCGAAAAAGGAGAGCTCTGGCAATAAGATCTGAGGATTGTCGTGTTATTTTTCCCCTCTGTGGTCGTCGAGGTGCGTCTCAAGATTTTTTGACCTTCCTCGAAAAGCAACAAGAAACTATTGTTTTTCGTACTCAAGAGTGCAGCATCCAAGAAAACAGAAATTTATTTTTGACACACCCTAATACATATGTATATATCCGAGGAAAGATGATTTTTAAGTCAATCTACATCGAGGCCCATCCTCATAGTAGCAAATTCTTCTTAGTCTTAGAATTATGCCTCGTAAAATCCTTACAAATAAATGTAAGTATATTTATATGAAAGTAATTTCAAGGCCAGGTTCGTCTTCAAAATCGACGATAAATAAAATAAACATTTGGATTTGAAATATCCTTTACCCATAATTGTCGTTATATTCGGAAGAAAAATAAATTTTACTCGACCTCCCGAAGTATTTGATTTCACTATAAATACTCGTGAATTTTTTTAACGATACGAAACTACCCTTATTTCGAAGAAATTTAATCCACTTTTTTTCTCATCCTAAACGTCCGAAGTTTGAGGTTTGCCTTTACTGGCTGGCCATGCGCGATTTTCCTTCGTCTCGTTCTCGTGATGCGTCTCCGTGACGACCCGCTTCTTCGAGGGCTCAACGCCTCTCGGCAAAGAGAAAAGGGCGCAAAAATACGTTCACAACTTTTTTCCCTCTGTCCACTCGCCACGACAATGAAAATATATTCAATACACTTCTCGCATTTTTCTCACTATCTCCGCGTATCTCGCAACTTTCTCGGCTCCCTTACTCCGCAGGGATTCTACACGAATAGCATATACAGGGTGGACCACGCAACGTGTGCACCTCTTTTACGACCCAAATATGCGTTGCACAAAAAAATGTTTTATACAAAAGTTACATGGTTTATGAGGCTACACTATGTGGTGCATTTATTTTTTTTATAGGTGGAGGCACTTCGAAGATTTGAAGGTCAACTTTATTTTTTCAAATGGCATGCTATATTTTTTATAGCGTAATATGATAGAGTATAGAATTCTGAGTAAAAAAGTATAGACCTTTATTAGCCCTAGAGTTAATAGCTAACGAGTAATTTCACTTTATTACTTTAAAATTTTCTTCACGTAATATCAAGTTGGAGATTCAAATCTACTACAAATTTCTGAATGGCAGTGTTTACATCACAGTGTTTATCAATATGAACACATTTACCACATCACACACACTTATCATGATTCACAATCTTCTCAATGATTGTAATCCAGTATTGAAGTATCCTTCGGTGATTGTGCGTGATTATTATCAGAAAGATAAAAGTGAAAATGAATGAATGAATCTCCAACTTGATATTACGTGAAGAAAATTTTAAAGTAATAAAGTGAAATTACTCGTTAGCTATTAACTCTAGGGCTAATAAAGATCTATACTTTTTTACTCAGAATTCGATGCTCTATCATATTACGCTATAAAAAATATAGCATTCCATTTGAAAAAATAAAGTTGACCTTCAAATCTTCGAAGCGCCTCCACCTATAAAAAAAAATAAATGCACCACATAGTGTAGCCTTATAAACCATGTAACTTTTGTATAAAACATTTTTTTTGTGCAACGCATATTTTGGTCGTAAAAGAGGTGCACACGTTGCGTGGTCCACCCTGTATATATACATGACAAAAACAGCGACGAGCGTCAACGAGGATAAGAAAAAGAAACAAAAATAAGGATTTACAGATAGCGTAGTGTACGTGAAAAGAGCCCGAGCCGAACAATTTCATCCCTGGGGAATGGATTGGAAGGAGTTCCCGTGTCCGCTACGAAGAGCAGGCAATTTTGTAAACGAATATGGAAACCTGCTGCTATAGACGCAGAATTTTATGTAGTTGTGCTTGTACGCGTACATCGCTTACTTGCAAACGTAGAGGCATAATACACTGCTTTGAGCGCTGAGCCCAGAGAGTTACCTCCTTTTATTCGCAAGCAATATATATATATATATATACAGGGTGGCTCAAAAGTTCTGGATCAAAAGAAGTGGGGAGGTAGTCAAGATCATTTCCAACCAAAAAGATTATTTACAGGTTGGTCCGTGTCTATACGATTCCAAAGTTATGATTTTTTTTTCAATTTTTATGTAGAATCGGTTCCCAGCTGTACAAAAGAATTATTTAAAAAATGTAGTCTTTATAATTGTTATCATGAGTTCTTAGAATAAAATGAATTTGTAATAACTTTTTGGATCATAATTTTTGTCCCTAGGTTTTCATCATTGATTTAGAAAGAGAAAAAGGTTCTACCGAAACTTGCCACTACAGTAGAAAAATTGGTCCACCTTATGACGATTCTAAAATGGTACAGTTCATAGGCCTGACCCTCGAAAGTTTTTTTTACTATCGATTTTTATTCACTGCAAAGTAGTGTTTGCTGAAAAAAAAAACGAATTTTACGCCAAACAAATTCCAGCTGTTAATTTGCATTGGAAAGTCATTATTTGGATGCAGAGCATTTATAGCGGGTACGTAGAAGGGAGGTGGTACTAGCAAAACTGGTTCTCAGGTAGGTAATAAGGCTCGCGTTCATTGACCCTCGCCGAGTTGGATTTTAGACCTTAATGGGCTTAAAATACGTTTGAGATTCGCACGCTAATTAAATACAGTCAAAACCGATTATAACAACATTGAAGGGACCATGTAGTAGCGACGTTATAGTCGATTCGTCGTTGTAAGCAATGCCGTTATAAGCGGTTTCGACTGTACACTTAAAAAGGAACTGGCCAATGCGCCAGCATGTACACTGCTAAGTGGTCGCCCGCTCCGAATATCGGCCATGCACAACGCTGCTTAACCCGAAGTCCGCTGGAACTGAACCCTGGCCGCCCATAAACCGGTGTCCATTATATACACAGTGTCAACCGATGCAACTTTTTATCCTCTTAACACTTTCTCTGAAACCCTATAGTTCTTCGATGAACGTCTTTTTTTCTAAAATATGTATTTTTAGCTAAAAATGCAATACTGAGGTGAAAAGAAATCGTTCGAGATTTTATAAAAAAACAAAAATGTATGTTTTGATATCCTTTTTAAGTTTACCACCGAAAAAACCGAGGAAAACATTTACCACAAATTTTGCAGTTAATTTTAAACGGCCAGAAAATAGCCGAAAAATAGCCATGTTCAAAAGTGCGTACCGGGAGGAAAAAAAATCGTAGAAAATTTTCTGAGGAAGCAAACTAATGGTTAACTTATTCTCTAAACGCCACTTGGGGAAATTCATTTATCTTCATTTTTGAGTCCGCTATCTAACTTTTAGTAAGTTAAGAAATTTCGACTAGTGTATCCAAACTTTTGGCCGGCAGTATATATGGTGAAGAAAAACCTTTGAATCATTATATCTTCATAATATTGGCCATCAGAACATTAGGCTGTTCTGAGGACATTCCTTAAAAAAAAATTCATCGTCCTTGATAAGACTTTCGTGCATATAAGTTGGCATTTACCTGAAGGTCGTTATAAAGAAACTGGGGCTTGCATAATATTCTGTATGAGGACACTGGGCTACTACTGTAGGACGGTCTCGGAAGTCAAATATCTTCAAAATCATTTCCCCTTATATATAAATGTATATATATATATATATATATATACACACATATTTTGCACATAGCTACGGTACTTGAAATAGTGGACGTGGGAGGGTGAACTGTCTATTCGCGAATCAGTTTTCACTTCGTCAGCAGTCCTACAGGAAAATTCCTACGATCTGAAGCAGCAGAGCTTGCTTCTGGCACAAAAAAGTCACGTATTTTTTTTAGTCTGCTTCGTACTGCTCTCTAAAAGCTCGTGTTTTAGTCCTTTCCATTTTGGTGAAAAGTGGCATTATCATTAGACCATAGACTTTCATGTACATAATAAATAATGACTGTATATCATTATTATTTTCATTTTATTTTTATTCGTTATTATTTTATTTTTAATTATTTGTATCGTTTAGTTTATTATTATTTCTGATAATAATTATAAATCTGATTATAAATTGATAATCTATAAATATAAATAATTAATTTTTTATTTATTTTCATAGTTATTGTTATTTTTAATTGTTTAGTTTATAATACGCCGTTCATTTCGCAGTCGTTATTTGGAAACTTTACAAGCGGATGGCGCTTCGTTTGAAGGAGTAGTCGAAAAGATTTCTGCGGTTTATATAAAATTTGGATTTTTTTTCAAATGCGTTCGACTTTGTTGGATACAGATATTCTCATACGGCTCTGTATCGAGATCGAATCCTCCGGGAATATATTGGAGGGAACTGTGGACATTTGATTTCACGAGAATCTTGCTATTCAAAGTTTACAAATTTGTTGACGTCTTTTTTCGGAAATTCTCCAACCTCTCCATATAAGACTCGATAAACAAGTCAAAATTATTTTTCATTTAACGAATAGGGAGAAGGCTGCCTATAGGTATACTGAAAACGTGAAAGCCGCGCCCTCATATCTTCTCGCGTTCGAAAAGCGTTTTCCAAGAGGAAGCAAAAATGTAATAACCCACTTGGTCATAAAGGGAGTTCTGTCGGTGTGGAAATATTACGAGGAAGCTGTGTGCAAGTTTCAAATTGCCTCTACTTTTTTTTCATCCACACTACGTTATGAAAGGGACGTTGTAATCCGCGGAATGATGCTTTCATTTCTCTTTTGCGCTTTAAATATACCACGCGAACGAAAGAATGATTTTTCGAATTTGAACGAAAAAAAAATCTTTCCATTTATCGTCTCGATCACATAAATGCGATAACGTGTTTAATCGAATGGGCAACAGAGATAATAAATAGTTCCGAAAAAAAGTCTTTTAAATCTGACAATTAATTCTAACGCTTTGTTTCCATGTGAACAAAAGAAAATCGTAACAATGCTAAGGTTTCACCTGATTTGCAACGATTTTCTTCTCACCCTTTACAAGCGCTGAAAATCCCAAATGATGTTGACAAAAGTGTTGGGAAAATATTTTTATTAGTATCCGTACTCGCTTGAAACTCGAGACATAGCAAGCTTTCGTGCAAACATACTGTGTAGATCCCCTCATCCGGACAGGGGTCATCGTTAGGTGTCGGTAAAGTAGAAGACCCTCGAAGAGTGAAGTACCACTAACCACCTTTTTGCACGTCCATCTCATATTCTTTCTCTATGTCTATATCCCAACGGAATCTGTCATGGATAAGCTTGAAACGAAGCTCCGACGTATTTTTTTGTTTTCATACATGTATATATTTATACATATTCGATATATTTTATTCGATATACCAAACGATTTTCCATCAATGACAATGTCTGATGAACCACGGCCTTTTTCACTCGTATCTTCCACCGCGAAAGAAAAAGGTAAGTGTTCCTACAAAAAACTTGATTTCCTGGGCTGAAAAAGAAGCTGGAGAAGATTGGAACAGGAAAATTTGTGATCATCAATCGATTTTGCATCAACTGAAACCTCGCCCAGTCCATTTGATCATGCACTGCAAAGTGGTCTTGAGTTCCATCAACTAGGATCAATTTTCGAAAATTGCTCCAATCGATCCACCCTTATCTATGCAAAATCATCCCCTGAGGATGAATTTGGCAAAAAGTATGTCGAAAACCTAGAGATGGAAATATCGACACGGTGCATAAGATTAGAGAAAGGAAAAATGGACAAATTGTTAAGAAGCTTAGGAGCAAGTTCGCGATCAATATCGTGTTGCAATTCCCATAATAAATTGCGGTGTGGGAATGGTAAATCCTGAGTTCTTCCAAGTAAAGAATATGTATACACAATCGGACAACTTAGACTATATATTTGGAGCACAATATTTCCTCTCCGTTTGTTGGTATTATAAGTTATGCAAAACGGTCATGATTGTACGAGGCTGCAGGCCAAGTCTTTACTGTATCGAATCCGGTGCTCCAAACGGACTCGTATCCATTTGCTCTTCTCCCTCCACCCCACCCCCTCCTTCCCTCTGTTTCCTTCCCCTTGTCTTCATAAACGACGTGTATTGCTTGCCATTTTTTCTCCGTTCCAAGCGATACAAAACACGTAGAAATATGTTAGGGTAGCACGTATCCCGTTTTGGCGATTGTACAGATTGATTGGAACGGCCTCGAGGTAAATCGAGGGAATTTGGTTGTTTATTCAACGCGGTTGGAAGATGAGAGGAATGCCCGAAGGGCGATCACGTCGTTCGGTATGTGTGCGAATGTGTGCGAGCCTCGATTTTTTAAATTATAATGAATCTTCAATTTTATTTAAACCGCTCGGTTTGCAGAACAGTCAGTTGGGGAAAGTTACTACACACACGACAAAGAGTGTTAATTTTATCGTGGGAGGATCATGTCCACGAATTTCCTCCAATGACAATTTATTTATTGCTGCCTTCTTCTCTCATATATACCGGATAAATCGCCAGGAATTAAGCATTAGAAAATTCTACTTCAAAAAGTGGACTTACCTTGAAATCAGCGTGTTTTCACTGAACTAAAAATAAACTGACGTGATCAAAATATAGATCTTGATAAACGGTGAAATTTCCTCGGACTTTTTTCAACTGTAATTAATATTTATAGAAGTTTTTGGCTTTCTAAATTTAAGAGTCTCTCCCGATATATATATATATATGTAAGTATCATTACGTTAAAGTTTGCATCGTCGAAATACAATAATTTTTTTTCTCTTATTGTCATCATTCAGAACCTCCTTTGCAATTTAAAGCCTTAGGCCACTCTAAAGGCCAAAAAGGGCATATTTTGTGATTTTTTTTTTCAGTGAAATAAAATTAATCGGAATTACAAAATAGGGGTTTTATTATACACGTAATTTACTATAAAAAATTATTTTTTGACAGCGATACATGTCAAAATGGCGACTGTGCAGCATTTTTTCGATGACGCCTTTATTTCTGAAAGGTCAACGGCCGGACCAACAGCTCCTATAATTTTTGAGTTATGATTTTTGATTAAAGTTTTTTCGATTATATATAAGAATAGCTATAGAAGTGAGTAGGATTTTTTTGATATATTGTTTTTTGTCAAAATGGCGCATTTCTAAAACAAAAAGTATAAAATGCCATGAGAAAATCGTCAGAAAATTGTTTATAATAAAGGAACAATGTAATATAATAGAAAAATCCTACGTAGTGCCTCAGAAAATGCAATTCTAAATATACAGTTAAAATTTCGAGTGAATCGGTTGAAATTTGTTTGAGTTATGAGTCCGGCCGACTTGAAAAATGTAGTTTTGAGATAAATGCGTTTGAATTTAGTAGAAAGTCACGACACGAATCAAGAGGAGTTGCGCTAGAATTCAAAAATCGAGTACTTAGAGTTTTTCACACCCATAATCTTTGAAATATAATTTTATAGGTACTAAGGTACATTTTTATTAAAAAAAATCGATTTTTGAAAAATCCTAAAGTGGCCTAAGGCCTTAAGGTCGTAAATTTCTAATGAAGATACGTAATAACAATCGAGTGATTGTTATAGTCTAAATCGGGCAAAAGGAATTCTTATCAATTAAAAATAATAAATTTCCATTCTATTCCAAGGATGCAAGCATCCATATCAAGAAGTTTGACTTTATGATTTGCTCTTGTTGCGAGTACACTATAAATCTTCAAATCATAGTTTACCACACTTAATTACAGTCAAAGCGGATTTTGTCGATTCGAGATACATTTATGTCTGCTACTCAGGCCCTGATCAGCGTAGCGCGATTTTCCAAGAACCCAAATCTCTCCCCAAGATTGAGCCGCTCAATACACTGCAACCTCTCTAATCGGCACAGTGGCGAGATCGGCTCCGCATCATACTTGCAATCATAGAGGTTGCACACCATTCACTCAAGCCTATTCGGCGCAACTGACGTAGCGGATAACAGTACCCCTTCAATCCTCTTATTGTCTAGCACGGTTCGAGCCTGTCGCTAGGGCCTGGCGCTTCTCCCACCATGCGCTCCACCGATCGATATTCGGCGCCTAGTGGGGGGTTCATTTCAATTATGGAGGTGCCGTTCGGAAAGGTTTCAGTATAATAATGAATCCGCAAGAAAATGCGTCCAGTGGCTGTCGGAATTAGCCTGATCAAATTGACGGTCACCTGTCGGGAATTTTACTTTGTAATGGCGTTTCAGTCAGTGTTGGGCAAAATTTAAATGCTAGGGTAACTTAAGATTAACAATTAATTAATTGTTAATCACGACTATAACAATTAACAATTAATTAATTGTAATCGTAAAAACTCACGATTAACAATTAATTAATTGTTAATTGCGGTAGTCGCAATTAACAATTAGTCAATTGTTAATCGTGACTTTCCACAATTATAAACTAATCAATTTTCAATCTTTTTGGTCTATTTGATTAAAAGCTAACAATTAAAACTGATTATTGTATAGGGCGCTGCGTAAGCCTACAAAACCCAAACAAACACGTCGTATCTGACATTTGTAAAGTTAAATAGGTTAATTGTTAGTTTTTATTGTTTCTTAGAACATTTAAAAAAGTAAATTGTAATTGTTTTAATTGCAAGTTGGAATTAACATAGATTAATCCAAATAAATTAATTGCAACATGGAATTAATAGTTAATTGCAATTAAATTAATCGCTGTTACTTTTTTAGTCAATGAATGAACTGATTGAAAATGTAATTGATTAACGCCCAACACTGGTTTCAGTTTGCATCGTTAGAATGCAATTAATGTTCAGTATATAAAGGCAATTATTTTTTCACCCCTCGAGTAAACCTTTTATCGCAATTTTAGGCTACTCCAATTACCAAAATCTTTTTTTTCGGAATTCTCATTAGAGATCTACGTCGTAAATAAAAGCGAATGTCTTCAATGACAATTAGAAGAAAAAATAACAACGATAAAAAAGAATTTTCATTCCAACGATACAAATTTCGGAAGCATATCTCATACTGCGTACACACATGTATTTCTTTGTTTTTTGCCTTGAATTTGATTCTGTCGTCGTGGATATTCGGCAATTGGGAGGCTTCTGGTTACCGAATTCCGAGAAATTTGCAAAGTCGACGACTCCCTTTTACGACGTGCGTGCACCACATGTATACTCAAGCCTCACTTTACGTATGCTCGACGTATATAACATTGGTGCTTGTTGCCGCTCATTTTGGTCGTTGTATGCGCTTTTACTGCCTCCGTAAGTCGAGCCGCCTACCTTTCCCCGATCCCGCTGCCGTTGTCGCCCAACCGCTCCCACGCGCTATAACAACAAATGCGAAATGGCTTGCGAGAATATATACATTCTCGTACACACATGTGTAGTGCACCCTGTGGGGTACTTTGCTAACCCACGGGCGTACTCAGGTTGCGCGATCGCAAACGTCGTCCACCTAGTATGAATGTAACTCCGTACGTTCTAACAGCAAGTAGAGACGGGTGTACCACGATAGTTGCTATTTATGAGACTGTGTGGGAGTTTGTGTTTGTCGTGGCTCTCTCTCTCTCTCTCTCTCTCTGCCTCTCTCTCTCTCTCTCTCTCTCTGCCTCTCTCTCTCTCTCTCTCTCTCTCTCTCTCTCTCTCTCTCTCTCTCTCCCTCTCTCTCTGGTTCTCTCTCCTCATTCATTCTGTCTTTGTCCTCATTTCTCTTCCTCTTCTCCTCTGTCTCGCTCCCTCTGTCTTTTTTCCCTATCGTTTACTCTCCCTATCCCTCTTCCTTTTCTTTCCTTCTGCATGTTGCTGTTTCTTTTTTGCCGTTTCTCTCTCTCTCTCTCTCTCTCTCTCTCTTTCTCTCTCTTTCCCCCTCTTACAAGTCCCCTCTCACACCCTCTCTCTTCTCTCTCACCATCTCACCCAATGTGCGCTGAACCTTCCAGCATTGTAGGTACTGGTAATAAGCCCATGGGAGCTTTATGCCCAACCGTCAGAATAACATAACACACGCGGAATATCACCGAATGTTTACTCACCATACGTATATGTCCGGTACATCTTACGGGGCATGACGAAATTTTTCTCTTGTTACTGCAGTCACCGATCACCAGGGAACACTTTAATCGACATATAACATGCACGTTTTTCTTACGGAAAGCACCCACGCCCATACACTGATCAATTGGTGGAAAAAATACACATTGTTTTGTGCAAATGAGTTTAGTAAAATTCACTCCTGAAATGAAGTCTTCGACGATACTGTTGTTTAATATTTCCCTTGTAGATCAACTTTTTACATGCATGTTTTCTTCCAGTCCAGTTTTCTTCCATCGACGACCGCCAGGGCTGAAAATCATTTCTTATGCTTATTTCTGTTCTATTATTTGGAAGAAAGTTGTTCCAAATGAACTACTCATGAAACAACGGTTTTGGCTTTAATTTTTTTTTACCAAACTTGAGAAACTTTAAATAAAATTAGATTGCTATAAGTTCGATTAAAGGAAAAGATTGTTATTTTTATATTTAAACATCGAAATATATTGTATCAACGGCGCGTAGGATTACTTTAAAGATCAGGGTAGGCATATGTACGTTTGGGTATTTGTGGGTGAGAATTTTCTAACTTCACCAGGATTATCTTTGCTGTACTGGAAAACCAGAAATCTCGGGCATATTTGAAGAGAACCCAACCACCGGAAATTGTGGTTTTCCGGCCTCTGCTGGTTCACATTTCATTCCATATATATATATATATATCAAACTTCAGCAGCCACAGATATAGCTGTCAGATGCACGTAATTTACCCACAAACTCGTACAGATTTAGCAAGAAGAAGCGAGACTGAGTGGAATTTAAAAAAAGGAGATTCGTGACATGAATCATTGAAAACTTTTAAAACGTTCAAGTTCTGGTTTTAAAGTTTCAATATCCATATTAAAATTTAACTTGGCTATGTCTATTACCAGCCTCTCCTGCGTCTTCATTCCATCAGAAAGATTCGAAGATCGGATCCTTCTCATCCCACATAATAGATAAATATCCATTAGTAATTATATTGAAGTCGAACCATTTATATGAAGAACGTACGTCATGTATTTTAAATTCCGTATTTTTTTGATAGATTTTCTAGGCTGTTTTTTTTCGAATTACGCACGAAAAATGTCCAAATGGATAAAAATGATGAAACGAAGGATGATGAATAAGATTTCTTGTGATTTTATTTTTCTGATCTTATACGTGCAACTTTGCGCAGGAACGAACCTTTTGCGAGATTTCTAACTCGCTAAATTTTGTTATTTTCGTATTAAAGTTTTAAAATGTATTTTCTGTAGAACAAATTGCTCGGAGAGAGCAAAAAATGTACTTGGCCAAACTCATT